>CP135586.1:2575451-2650177 GCA_032401905.1 Swietenia macrophylla | reverse complement strand
TTGAGGAATATTTTCTATTAGTTTTTATAAAATAATGCATTTATATGTTATCTTCCCTCAAAATAAATCTCTTGAATAATATGTGAAGATATCCTTTGTTAAAAATATTAAAATAACTTTTTAATTTTATTAAGTTATCAATTATTTTCTTTTCATTTTTCTCCCTCTTATATATCTATGTGATTCTCAGTAATTTTATTCTATAACTGTAATTTTGAAGTTACAATACTTTCATCCTAAAGAGTTTAATTAATTTCTATATTATTTATTCAACAAAATACTACGAAATTTAAAGTAGGTGGATCGTTTCTGGAGACGAGTTTGAGAAGTAGTCAACATAATAAAGAAATAAATTGTTGAACAATCCATCTGTGTATATCATATATGTTTCATATCCAACACAGAGAGACCGATTTAGACAGCTAGAAAATAAAAATAATAATCAAATTTGAAGAATTTTGCATTGAGTCACTATTCAACTATCTTCATGCATTTCATGAACATGCGGTAATAAGGTGTACTTACTTTTCCTTTAACATTAAATTAACAAATAAAAAGATAAATATATTCTTAATTTATTTATTATTTATAAGTAAAATGATATATTTTATCTTATTTAATTTTTAAAACTTATTAGATATATTTTATAAAACAAAAAATAATATTTACTAAAAAAAATTTAATTACATATATATATACACATGTTAATTTCTTAATAAATTAATTTAAAATTACTTATTACTTTATATAAGATTTATAATTTATATTAAAAAATAATTTTATTATATAAAATTTTAAATATTATTAATTAATAATTATAAAATATTTTTATTTTTATACTACAATAATCGTATTGTAAAATTTTAAAAATTTAATATTAATTATTTTTAAATAGTATGATAATATATTAATTTATTTTCAATTAATTGAATTTTATATAATTAAAAATTTAGAATATAAATGAGTACTTAATAAAAATAAATTCAATAATGAAAAAAATTAAATAAGACTTAATAAATTAGAATTGTAATTATAAAAAAAATAAATAAATTAAGAGTATATTTGTTTCAATTAATCAATCTAAGATTAGATAGAAAATATATATATATATATATATATTTTATAAAATTTATTATAAAATAAAATTATTATAAATTAAGAAGTCACGCGATAAAACCCTATTAATTACCGGTAAATATTCTGGATTACTAGTCTGCCTTGAAATCTTATCCAATTAAGCACAGAAAACGCCAGCTAAAAGAATTATAATACTATTTGATTAAATTCAGCAGTAGCTAGTATCGGGAAGCATGCTTCTCGTAGCATTGAATTTTTTTTTAAAAAAAAATTAATAAAATTTTCTTTTACCCTCGACAAATTTGCTAATATATGTATTGTACAAATTGATATAATAATATTATATCAGTGACACACATTATATATTATCTATTGATTGAAATTGTGATTGTAATTGTGTGCAGGCAATGATTTGGAATTTAGAAAAGCAATACGTACAATAGTCAATTCATAATCACAAGAACAAAATTTAATTTATTATTATTATTTTAGAACTTGTGATTTAAGAAAGTCCAAATGTTATTTAAGTCTGTTGGACTTATGGTAATCTGAGCGATCGTATAGACTTAGAAATATTGCATAAGAATAATCTAGTAATGATACCAAATACTATGTTAAGTGCTAGAATAGCTCAATAGATCTATGATGCATCCAGAAAATAGTTCTTTGTATTACAAAAATACCAGCTTAAAAGATCAATGATCCATGAAGACTTGTGAATTGCATGGGGATAATCCCACCGAAAGAAATCAACACAATTGATTCGAAACTGTTGTTTTCTCCAAAAATATGAGTAAAAGAACAAAAATTGTAAAAGCACAAGCCTAAAAGATCATCCTACCAAGAGAAACTTACGACACTATTGTTACATTTCACCCAATTGCGAAGAATCGAAGGAGAATTTAGACTCTGCTTACTTAGGAGATTAGCACTCAAGCCGTCAATTATCCAACCATTTTCAATAATTATCTCAATCACCAAGACAGCAACCATTAGCATAACGAAAAAAGCAGTGTTGGATTCGAGGAAATGGCCAAAAGCACCACAACAATGATCTGTAAAAGCAGCCTCATTAGAAGCTGCTAAACTAAGATTTCAATTGTATAGGCAGTTTGGATTAGCCTTAATTCCCCCAAATGAAGGGTCTTGCCTAAGGACAAAGAGATCATATCTCTGTCAACGCTGAAATGAAAGAAGAGACATTTCCAAAGCACAGTATATTTCTTTTTTAAATTGATTAAAAAAAAATGAAGTGCAGCCATAAACCCAAGATTCATGGTGTCGATACATTTTGTAGTTATGGATTTTGTTAAAACTATTATTATTATTATTATTATTATGTATCCTTTTTTTGTTTGGATATATCATAGAATTCAGGCGAAGGATATCTGGTTTTTATTTTTTATTTTTGCACTAAATTGAAAATCAATGAAGAATAAAAGAAATATTATAATCCTGCATTGAGGACATGGTTCATTGATGGGATTTCAAGGGAACTACTTCAGATGGCGTAAAAATTTCTTCTCTAAAAATTTGGAAGGACAATGATATTTTTACGCATGTTAAAAGTTATAATATTTTGTAAATAAATTTTGTACAATATAAAAAATATTTTATTATTTTTTAATATTTATCTTATTGAGAGTAATAATTTTTTATTTTAACGATGATACTCATTATATTTTACCTAAAATAATTTTTCAGTCTTCATTTTCAGTTATTGATTATGAATTTTTTACCGTTATAATTATATTATATTTATTTTTGAGTTATTTTTATTAGTAGGGCTACTTTAACTTAAATTTTTGATTTCATATTGTTATAGAAATATTGAATTATTCATCTCATATAATCAAAGAGTCCAGAAATTATGACACAAATTTTTTATTTCATTCTATTTGTGTGTGTGTGTGTTTTTTAATTTTTTAAATTTTTTTATGCAAGTTTCTATGTTATTCTAAGTAACAAAATTATTTTGGTTAGGATTTTTTTATTTTATTTTTGTGTGTGTCTGTAAATTCTGTTGAATCCAATAAAGAATAAAATTGTTAATTAAGATCTAATCTTAAGCCAAAGCCTGTAATTTGCCAATGGCCTTGAATTTCGAAGTAAGTTATCTCCATAACGATGATATAACACACATACAGTGACATCAATATCATCAGGGCCCGTTTCACAAAAATTTTGAAATAAGATATTTACTATTTAATCTATAAAAGATATAATATTTCTGACATTGGCTTTTTGAACTTTAAAAAGTAAACATTTTAGTTCTTATTGCATTAATACAATTTTCATTTAAATTTTAATGTGTTTTATATTTTTATTATAAATAAATTATATTTTAATTACTTTTTATAAGTAAAATTTTGATATGTTATATGTAAATTTAAATATATTTTATATTCTTTTATTATATTTTTGTATTTGATATATTTTTAATCATAATACTTTATTTGTATTTATTAAATATAAAAGAATAATATTATTTTAAAATTTTAATTAGTTGACTAGTGGTTGAAATAGTCAATGAATACTTTCTGTTAATTTTCACATAATATACATGTCTTCATATAATTTTCTTAAATTCTAGGAAGATACTTAAAAATATTATAGAAGCTTATTTTAGATATTTCTAATTTTTATTTGTCAATTAATCATCAAATATAACAATTTTATTATTGAGAAATACTTCATATTAATTTTTATAAATTGATGCATTTATATGTTATCTTCCCTCAAAATAAATATGTGAAAATATCCTTTGTTAAAAATATAAAAATAACTTTTTAATTTTGTTAAGTTATAAATTATTTTCTTTTCATTTTTCTCCCTCTTTTGTGTGTGTACCCGCGCGCGCGGGGGCAAGTGGCCTCATTTGCAACTAAGTGGAATGAAGAAACGGTTTAAAAATATCCTTAATTTTAATTACTACTATTGGTTAATGAATTGTATAAGTTTTTAAAATTAATCTTCATGGTCATTCAATTTTAAACTGTGACAAAATGGCAAGGACTAAGAAGGCAAAGAGATTAATTTTGTTTCATTACACTTACTCTTATAATGCAAACTCAAGGATAAAAATAGTTTTCCAACAGTCAACTAAGATCAAAAATTACATTTAGTGGCAAGAGATTAAAGTAGTGGAAGTGCATTAATGATTTACAAAAAAAAAAAAAAAGAAGTTGATGTATATCAATTTTGTACTCTAATTATCATGAAGAATCAATCTTTTTAATCTATTTGAATTTTGATATTGTATTTTGAATTGTTGCTTTTAAATTTATTTTTTAAAATAAAAATTATAATTTTAAATTAGGTTTTTTTTTTGTTCAAAATACATTTGGGAGCTTTTTCTAAAAATTGTAATTAATTAAAAATAAAAACATAAAAAAAGTTGAATTTTTTAACTTCAATCAAAACACAAAATTATTTTCAATAACATTACATAAAATTTCTTATATAAAATCATTAATATAAAATAATACGATAATATTATATCATTGTTATTTATGTATCTTATATTGATTACTGACCAATCACATCCTCACTTTAAAAAAATTTATTTCTAATTTAATTCCGACAAAACCTCAACATATCAAACTTAAATTTAGATCATGATTGATATTCTTGACATTTTACTGGTGCTGTTTGATCATAGTTAGACCACCCAAGAACTTAAATTAAACAATCAAATAAAGGTCTAACATTAGGATTTAGAGACAAATCTTAACAATCTGTTCACCTCAAAGGAGATCCGATTCTAAAATCATGTCAAGAGATCAAACAAAAGCTTGAAAACCCTTAAGCTATCCGGCAAGTGCCTAGTATTGACATTTAAAGACGAACTTTTGCAAGCCCCTTGCACCAAACCTGATTTGATTTGAAGGTCAAGTGAATCAAATATGATTTTTAAAGTCACGTGCATTAAAAGAATAAAATTGAAGTTTGAAGGTTAAAAATTAAAGTATAAATTAATTAAAATATGGTGAGAATTAGAGGAAGTTTCAACACGTTACCTTGACTTTAATACCAAAAAGTTTAATCATTAGATGAAGGTCAATATTAATATTTAATGATAAATTTTATTTGGTATCGTACGAGAAATAACACTTTATTGGCTCACATATTTATTTAATTCTGCTACATATTTATCTCATATTAAAATTTCTTTTAAATTATTATTTTTTTAAACTCTCTTAATGCACGGCAATTATTTTTTGTCTTTGGACTTATTATAAAAGAACGGGACATAATTTTCTCATATACTCTTAATTTAATTCAATATATATATATATATATATACCCTAAATTTTATAATTATAATTTTATTTTTTCAAAAAAATTCTAAAGCTCTTTTCATAGTAATCCCTTTTTGTCATGTTGCCCTCATTTTCTACCTCTGACTTTGAAATATGCATAATATGATGTTACCTCCGCATGTCAAAAATCAAAGCTGCTTAAATTCATTCATTGGATAATGTGATTGAATTAATTATTCTTTTATATTGTTTCTATCTTGAATCTTCCTACATGTGAAAATTTTCTTTTATTCAAATAAGTGAAGAGCCTCATAACGTTAATAAAAAATATCATGACTTCTATTGTGTGGCTCCAGGCCAAAGGTAGTATGGGTTAAGCCTAACGATATTACAAAATTGGATGGTGCAATATTGACACGTACATACGATGGATGAACATTATGTGAAAATTGGAAGGTGCAAACGCATCAAGGAGTCACGAAAAAGTCAAAGCACTGGCAACCTAGAAAGATTTGCATATTTGAATGAATAGGACTGTAGGAATGAGACTACAGGAGTAAGGGAAAGTAAAAGCTTAGAGTACTACATGGCCAAGAGCTTGGAAAAACTTTTGAATGAGTCACCTGTCTTTGAAAAAAATAGAGAAAAATAAAAAAGTATTCAAAATATCACATCAGAAAAAGGAGAACAATACGAAACCGATGATCCTACATATTCTACGGTGCTAATTGGTTGTTATATTATATCACGATTCAACGTAAACACTCATTAGGAAGGCAAAACCTGCTAAAACTTCACCAACTTGCTGTTTTCATCACGACAGGGCAAAAATAGTTTTACCTTCATTATTCATTGTCGTTCAAATGTCTACGTCCGTTGTCCTTATAAAAAGATCGAAAGAAAGAAATATTGTCTCTGTGGTCACTGAAACCATGTGAACTTAATCGAATGTGGATTAGAATAAGTCCTTGTTGACAGCTGCATAGGTTTGAATGAGCATTTAAATCCTAGTATTATCTTCGCGTCCAGATTTGTTGGATATTTTTTTCGGCACATAGTGAACGTCTCAACGGCAGACAACTCAGAGCTTATTATTGTTATTGGCTAAGTTCCTATCCTCATTTCTGAAGGTGGGAAATGAAGGAAGAACAATCATATCAAATATTCAAGGTTGCACTGTGATCAGTAGCCATTGGATCACCGACCATTGATTTAGGGAGTCAAACTCGCTAAAAGTCCGTAAGAATCGATCGTTATCATCAATTAGCTTGCCTTTAATGACATTCCATTAACACGTATCGCCTGACTTTGACTATATGAAATCCGTAGAGACACTTTACTTTGTCTAAACCAACCTTCAAAAGCCGTCCATTTGGTTGGTTTGTTTCATCTACCACCATTAAAGATTGCACTGTTGCCAAGTTTTGCCAAAACTTAAGGATGGCAACGAGATTTTTGTCCAACATTAACTTGATTAATTAATACTTGTAATTTTAACTATTGTCGTTAAATTGTTAGTGACCCAATAAGGAAACGGATGAAATCTTTTACTGTTTCGAAATTGTGCTTCTTCTCTTACTATCTAACAAGATTTTATGTTTGTGATTAACAATTTTAGTGGGGCAATATTTCCTATAATTTTGGTAATGGACTGGGAGCATCAGTTAGTCACGAAGTTCGACAATTTACATGGCGTACCTCATCTGTGTTATTTATGTAGAACAAAAGGTTCATTAACATGAACGTATAACAATCTTAATTTGGCCAGGAATGGTAGATTTTTAATTTCCAGCTGGTTAGATTTTATCGAGTGGACAGGCTGATGTGCCTCCAACATTAGCTATCGTCCCAAATTAAAATACTGAACTAGCCACTGTTATTTAGGAGTTGCAGCAGAAATCCGATTGGATGGAGAGTCAAATATGTTATGCCAATAAATCATGTTTAAACACTATTGCATGAAACTGTTCAAAAAATAATTTGCAGTTGGTATGATTAAAAGGAACAACAATAAAATTTAAGAAATTAAAAAGAAAGTGGAGCTTAGCACTAAACATCGTTATTAAACCACTGGGAAAGATACAAAGAAAAGTTTACCCACAGACACCTTCAATAATGACCAAACCTGAGAGAGACGTCTTCTTCTTCTTCTTGCGTAATTCCAACTTACGATGGAACAAAAAAGAACCATTAAAATACGTAACAGTGGGGAAAACAGAGGTCGTAAAAATTCAATAATAATCAAACCTCTCAAACGCCCCATCAAAAAGCTGCTGGTCTCTGAATACAGCATGTGAGTATTTGAACGTGGTGAACAGATTAACCAGTAACCACGCAAAAAAAAAAAAAAAGGAAATACAACAAATACCCTCCTGCCAGATTTGACCAGTACCAAAAAGGACTGTAACAAAAAAAAGAAAGATAAGTAGATCGTTGTAGTCAATCTTCGTGACAGAATGAAACTGGAATTTTGTGTCACATGAATTCTCGTAGAGCTTGCCATAAGTTTTTCACAAGATCCTTTACTGTCATGTCCAATTCAACGTCCATCTGTATTACAATGAAAAGCCCTCATTAATCAACAACAACAACAATAATACTTATAATTGTTGTACCGTGGATAACAATCCAAAATACTGGTATTCGGTTACATTGCTTCATTCAACCTCAACTGTCATTTGATATGTGAAGGTCTTTAAAAGAAAAGGAAATTACCTGAGCCACAACAGTTATATCAAGAGTAGAGTTTCCGAATGGCAAGACATTGCTGCCGACGACAACAAAGTGAAGCTTTTCAATTTCGCCCAGGATGTTTGCTATGCATCCTTGTTTCTTTTCACAGTGGATTCTAATCAGTACGTCTCTATCTGAAACTCTGGCTTCGATTTCTGGCAGATATTGGTTAGACATAATATCAAAGTTCTCATCCGACGAAGAGGTTTCGTCACCAGTAAAGATTTGGGATTTCTTCACGACAATTATTGATTCCATAGTCTTCTTTGCTGCTTGTTCCTCGAGCGTCCTCACACGTTCTTGAAGTTGTTTGAAGTATTTGATAGAATCTTCAAGGATAGAAGCCTTGTCCATCTGTGAACAAACAATAGATTTCGATAAGTTTAGAATTGATTGCAGTAATAATTTAGTAAAAAAGGAAATTAACTAGGGTACAACTTCATACTGCTGGAAAAAAAAAATTTGAAGGCAATCATATTAAAGCTATATAACACAAAACATGATATTTCTAATAGAAATTTTGAAGCAACATTTGACAACAAATTATGTTCAATCACATATAACGCAAAACAAGAAAAAAAATGAAAGAGAAATGAAACGTTCCTTTTGGTCAAAAAGGATTTAACTCTACCTTCTTTATACCAGGAACAAGAGCCGAAAGTTCTATGAACCGCTGATTGAGTTTTTCTCGGCGTTTTCTTTCTGCTATTACATGATCCTGAGCAAGCGATGGACTTCTAGTTGCCGAACCATGGTTCTTCGGCTTCAGCATATACTTTGTTGAACAAAATTGTTCGTCGTGGGAACACCGAGAAATCAAAGATGACAAGTTGATATTTCCATGATAACCAGCTGCCTCGACCTTAGGATTCATTGCAGAACCTAGACCGTAGACTTGCCGAGAAATAGCAGGAGACGAGGCCGAGCTCTCAAAAGAAATTATTTGAGAGGAAGAAGGAGAAGCCTTTGGAGTGACGTGTTCAGTGGTGCAAGAGTTCCAGCTATTAGTCTTTAACTGTTTTCCTGGTCTCTCAAAACCGGCATCAGAAGCTTCAATATACGAGCCAATATTCTTGTATGAGCTTTTGGGACAGTAGCCCTCTGTAGAAAAAGTTTGAACATCAAACTCATCTAGCGAGCAATTAAGAGGGTTCACTTGATATCGGTGGAAGATTGCCGAATCTTCCATTCCCTGTAAATCAAAACAGCCATCATTGAAGTTAATAATTCCGATAACAAAGACAACGGATCTTCAAACATTTTTTACTGAAACATAAAATTTGTAGAGGGTAAATAAACTTTCGGAGAGATAAGAACTGTGATAGCTTAAACATAATAATCTCACCATTTCAGATATCCATTTAGCTGATGCAATTTCCATTGTGAGGAGCTATTGTTTGTGTTTGAACAGATGGCCACGGAACCTTAGAATTTCCCCGAAGGATTAGCCAAATAATTCAGAAGATCGCTGTTGTACCCAAATCAGCCCAGGATTCTGATCTTCAGAGAAGAGAGATTGTCAAATCAGAACTTTTTTAATTTTTTTTTTAAATTTTAATCAAATCAATATTTTTTCTCCTTTCTTAATTAAATAATTTTATTACGTCGTTATTACGTCATTGTGTTGACGTGTTATACTGTTTTACCTAAATCTCATTTCAGTATTCGAACTTGTGTGAGAAACTGAATAAAGCTTTGGTATTCCGGTTAATTGGACAGGAGGAAGACTTTTCAATGTGTCACATCAGAGTACCGTCCGCGTTTAATACTAGAATAATATTGTGCTGACACGTGTGAACATGCTGCTGTCCATAGTTGACCATACTATATTCATTTGGGGGCCTCTCTTCCTTGGACCAACGCGTCTCTGACTCTCGCCAATTTATTTGTTTCTTGGACAACATTATACTGCTATTACATGTGAATAGATTTTCGTTGTGCCGAGTTCTAATCCTCAATTATTGGTTCGGTTCACAAAATAAACATTTTATTGTCATCCTACATACATACATACCTGTATATATACATGCATGCATCCATACATACATACATACGTAGACACACACACACACATACATATAGAGAGAGAGAGAGAGACACACACACACAATAATTTCGATTAGTCTTATAAATACTGGGTATATTGAATATGATTAAACCTTTTGTTTTTGAAGTGGAAGTATTAACGCTTCCTTACAAAAGCCAATTATGACATTCTATTTTTATACGCTTGAAAGAAATTATTTTTGTTTATTGTTTACAAAATCCACTGGTTATAACTATCTCTTGTTGTGCACTTGATCGTTATGCATAACATGTTGTTCAGTGGCATTTGATGCAGGAAATCATTCAATATTACATTTGATAAATTTGCAAGAGATGACCCACTACAGTTTGAGGTGGAGCTGAACGAGTTAGAACCTTTAACTAAAACAGGAACAGCATCAGAGATTGATGTTCTGGGACGATCAACTTGCAAGATAACAGCTTGGTAAGATACAAAAGCAAAAGGTAGGTAAAACCACCTTTTAGATAGGAATACTTTGATTTGATAGCGTATGCATTATCAATTGGTGAGGACTTGGAATATTCAAAATCGACTACAGTACAAAAGCTTTGAGAAGTGCAGAATCTAAGAAATGACTTAATGTTTTGAAAGACGAAATGGAGTATTTGAAAATAAATGAAACTTGGTGGTTGGTTCAAAACCAAAAACAAAAGGATAATGAGATTCAAGTCAATTTTTTCAAGAGAAATCAAGATGTGTTAGGTGTTGGCTCAGTGTGATATAAAGTTAAGCTTGTAGCCAAAGGTTTTACACAGAACGAATTGACTTTACAAAAGATGCTTTCTCCTGTGGTTAGACATACTTCAATAAGGATTTTATTGCACTTGTGGTTGTTCTAGGTTTGGAGTTGGAACAAATGGATGTAATGAAAACATTCTAACATGAAAGATTGGATGAGGGGATTTGCATGGTACAACCTGAAGAGTTTGTTGAAGATAACAGGGAAGATATGTTGTGCTTGTTAGATTAGTCCATTTATGGACTTAAGCAATCACTTAGGCAGTGTAACCTCAGGTTTGATGAATTTTTGACAGTCGTGTGAAGGACGGTCTGAAATAATTTACTTGGTGATTTATGTTAATGACATGCTTATTGCATGTTCTTCCTTGTTATCAACATGTTAAAGGAACAACTGAGTTCTGAGTTTGATATGAAAGATTTAGAACATGATAAGAAGATCAATGGCAAAAAACCGCTGACATTGTCTCAAGAACGGTACCTGACTAAGATATCAGGAAAGTTTGGAATGAAGGATGCAAAACCTGTCAGCACACCTCTCGCTTCTTATTCAGACTATCGGGTGAACAATATCCAAAATCCGATGCTGAAAATTGTTTATAGATAGGACACCTTATGCTATGTTGTTGGGAGCCTTATGTATGTTGTGGCTTTTCAAGACCCAAAATAGCATACTCGGTTAGTGTGGTGAGCAGGTTTATGGAAAATTCTGTTAAGGGTCATTGGGCAGCAATTAAATGGATCACGAGGTATGTTAAAGACAGCTTGAAATGCATCCTCTATGCATGAAAGAAAGTACTTTCAGCAAGACAATATGGTAGGCTATTGGGACTCCGATTATGATTTGGATGCTGATAAGGTGAGATATTTAATAGGCTTTGAATTTACTTTGTGTGATTGTGTTGTAACCTTGAAATCTTCCTAGCAACATGTTAAAAAATACGAGGAAATATTATTCAAGATTTTTGAGTGAATTTACAATGAGAGCAAATATGATTTTATATAAGAGATTCTAACTGAAAAAGGAAAATAGATTTGAAAAATAAAAGCTGTATATATAGAGTCATGACAGTGAGGAATTTCCTTTTTGTTCAAGATTTCCAACTCATGTGGCCGTTGGTGAGAATGAGATCTTTGTCTCTGTTTTTATCCTTGCTGACTTAATTTTGATTTGTTCTGCTCTTAATTTCTTATCCTTGCTCTGTTTTTCTGCTTGCTGACTCAGTTTCGGTTCTATTTTTATCCTTGCTGACTTGGTTCTCAGTTTCTGATTCTGATCTTGTAGCATTATCCACTATAGAAGCTGAGAATACGGCAGCTGCACATATGGTAAAGGAAGTAATTTGCTTGAAGGGAGCTGCAGCAGAGTTCGGTCTGAAGAAAGAGTCTCTTTTTGTCTTCATTGACAGCCAAACTGCTCTTCAATTGGCTAGAAGTCAACTGCTCCATAAGAGAATTAAACCGTTGATGTGAGACTACATTTTATCTGTGAAGAAATAGCCAGTGGGAGGATTAAACTACTCCAGATCATTAACCAAAGTCGTAACATCTGCAAAGTTCAAGCATTGCTTGAGGTTACTGAGTGTGAAAGACAAATGTTCTAGAAGCTGCTGATGTTTTTTTTTTGTCTGATTGTCCGGTTTTTCACGTGCATTGGCAGTTGAATTCTTCTCTGTACCCTTTTGCTCTTTTATTTTTTATTTCATCAAGAGTTGGTAAATACTTCATAATCGTTGCTTCTGTTTCACTGGATTGGGGTCTGAAATCAAAAGAACGGGCAGTCAAATAGATCACAAGGATCATCCATACATAATAAATTTTAAAATACAGAAATTAAAATAACGAAAATATTGTAATCATTGATTCAAATGGATGATCTAATGATTTTTTTTTTTTAAAGAGTGTTCATCACTATAATATAAAAAAGGTTCCTGGATATGTTAATTTAACAGACGGGAGTAGTTAAAGTATGAAAGGAGTTCAATCTACAGAGCCATCACTCCATCCAAATAATTAAGAAGATTATTTATGTTAAAAATTATGAAAATTATGAAAAAATATTATTACATGATGAACATCACACCATTTAGAATAAAAAATTTAAAATAAAAATTTAAGACTAATATTAATCTTTAAAAATATCTTAAAAAACAAATAAAATGAATGTATAACTATACACAAATATATTACTAAAAATTTATCATTCATAAGAAATTTAAAACATATAATAATTTCGTAAAAGTTTAATATTTTTAAAATTTTAATGAAAACATAAATAATTTATAAAAAAAAAAAAAAGAAGAGTTTGTGAATGAAAATGGATTATGTGACTAAGAGATTTTTGTTGTTTGTTTTGTAAATTGTGGTCTAACTAGAAGATTGTTCAAATAGTTTTATAGTTTTGGGATGTAATTAAACATTAATCAAGATTTTTTTTATCAATATTAAAATTTAATAAGAGTTCTAAGTCGATATATTGGTAATTACCAATTGGGATTTGTTAATTGGAGGAGTTGTCAACCTCTCGATTTCCAGCTCATCCACCCTGACCCTGTACAGTGTTGCATCCCATATTTTTAAGATTCAATTAGAAGATAATTTATTTATTAATTAGCTAAAAAGAGATATCATTTAGCAAAAGAAGAAATACATGATAATAATAATAATGATGATGATGATAACAATCATCATCAATCTTTGTGATCAATTCCGAATATGCTGAGGTTACACTACAGCTATCATAGTCTTAGTCAAAGGACATCAAATTAATTATATGCCACCAAATTTAAAGAACCAAAGAAGGCAACTTGAAAACTACGCCAGATTATTTTAGTTTTTATCCGATTTATGAAAGCTTGGCTGTAGTTGTTGAGAGTTTTAATATCAGCTATTTTTCTATTAGAAGAACAAAGGATAGTTCGGTGAGGTTTGGCCGGATAATAAATAAAACTTTATTTTAGACATTCATAATAAATATGTCCTTAGAGTTATTTTATTATTATTATTTGGTTACAAACGATGAGTTATTATCTGTTAAGGACCCATCCATTTTAAACGATTATTTTATTAGTTATTTTATCAAAAATTAGGTACCCATTCATTATTACCTTATTTTCTAAATCAACATGTGAATGGATGTCATAATCTATAATTTTTTGTTATTGGAGTTAGGTGAGAACTTGGAGACAAGAGAAAGTCATTCACATGACAAACATCGTTAAAAGTTTAATACAATAAGAACTTTTAATTTAAAGAGTGTAGAGTGTTAATTTAAATATAATTAAAAAGCTCGTCATTTATTAATAAAAATTACTTAAAAGAAAGATTTTTTGGAAAACCATTTTCCTGCCATGAAATTTAGAATTGGAAAAACAATTAAGTCTCCAATATTTTGTTCCATCAATAAACTCTTTGTATATAATTTTGTTAGTCATTGTTTTGTTCGAAAAATATCTAATAAGCTGTAGAAAGAGCAATCAGGTCTAATTTGAGAAAAAAAAAAGATCAAAAATGGGTTATAAAAATTTATTATGCTTTTTTAATTATTGTTATAAATTTATAATTATGATTTTTTTTAATGGAAAAAGAATTTTCTCACTTTCGGAAATTGGAGAAATGGATTATTATATATACTTCCAACATTATATAATACCTAATCATATGGCTTCTTTTTTTTTTAAAAATTAATTTGGCTAATTTGGATGGATTGAAGAGCATACTAGTACAATTAATTTGAGAGGTTAGTATTCAAATAAATTTCGACATGGCACAATTTGATGGATTCAATATATTTAATTATTTGTTTTCTAATTAAATAAAAGATTTCATTAAAAAAAAACTTTTTGTCTTGTGCAAATTATAGCAAAAACTAGGAAGGAGATGTGAAACATAAGAAACTTCAAATTTCTCTTATTTTATAACCAAAAAGACTCCACTTGGACGACAATGTCCCCAAAGTTCGTTTTTTCCTTTGTTAGCAAACGAGTTTCAAAATCAATAGAAACTCCACTGTCTTGGGTATACAATAAGTATTTCTAGGTTAAAGAAAAATTGCAAAACAGAAATCACGATGAAGGTGTCGAGCTCTATTTAGCACTTTTAATTAATTCAATTATTTGTGCTCGACAAACTGATGCATGCTTACAAACAAGTTGTTGAGACCCCCGTTGGAAGAGTAAAAGGGTAATAAAAACATCGATGTTGATAATGTATAAAATAAATTACATCTCATACACGGACACAATAAAAATTTAAAAAATAATATTTATTTCAATTTAACACAATTTTTTTAAATTATAAAATGTTATTTATATTTTTAGAATTTTAAAAATTATCTAAAATTTTTTTATTTTATTATGCATTAATCACATTTCGATGTTCAGAGTATGCTGAATCTATTTATGTATTGTTATTTAATAATTTAATGTGATTCATTTCAAATTAGACCAAATTCACAAAAGAAAAAAATACATTATAATTGATTAACAATAAAAATAATAATACAAACCCTATTTATTAAGAAATAAGGGAGAAAATCTTCATAAATAGGGAGACAAATTTGTCTTAAAAAATAGCTAAATTTTTGAACACAAGTGTTGCTAAGCACAAATACAAAGAATTATATTACAAAATTTCCAAGAAATTTTAAAGATTATACATTTGTCATCTTCTTTTCTCTCGCACACTCAAAAATAAGTACATTTGTCAATTTAGTGATATACTTTCAACCCTATGTAAATATTTTTCATATTGAACCGTAACAACTTTTTGACATCAATAACAAATGCCTTTGCTTTAATAATTCTTGAATTACACCACTCTACCTTTCTTGTTACTTAAAAAAGGTAGAGAAGAAAAAATTAATAAATTGGTAATGGTTAAAATAATTGGTGGTAATCTGAGAGTAAGTAAGATTGACTGTGATATTAATTTGTATAGAGATATTTTTTAATAATATAAAATTTTTATTAATTATACAATTTATATTACAAATTGATCTGTGATATTTAAGAGACCAAAAAGTTCATTATCAACAACAACATATCCAATTTTTTTTCTGTGATAATTAAATATATCAAGAATTTCATACGATAAGATTATAGGTGTACATCGATAGATTAATATTCTTTTTTAGTTTTTTTATTTTTGATTTAATCAGATATTAACACGCAGTATAATTAATAATGAATGATTTAAATTATATTTTAAATATTTTAATTAACATCTTAAAATATTAAATTAATTTATAACTTTTATTAAAATATAATTTAAACTATTTATTATTAACTATACTGCATATTAACATTTTATCAAAAGTCAAGGATAGAAAAAATTAAAAGGGATCCTAATCCTCCATCAACCAACTATAAATATGTAATAATCCTTCTACATTTGTTAAGTTTTTTAAATACAATTGTCAGAATCTTTGTTTTTCAACTTAAATAACAAATTTAACAATATTAATATTATAGACTAGTGTCATTAGTTCATTAGTTAAAAAGAATTAATATTTGCTCTTATTTTTTTTCTTTAACTTAAACACTTGTTAACATGTAACACAGTTAATAATGAATAGTTTATATTGTATTTTAAAATTTTTAATTTATATTATTAAATATAAAAATAATTTATAAATTTTCTTAAAATATAATTTAAATTATTTATTATTAATTATATTATGTATTATTATCTTATTAAAAATTAACAAAAAAAAAGAAGATTCTAGTCCAATTAAAAGACACGGCGACAGCCCAATTGAATGGAAAAAGAAATATAATGCCCATAAAACATGTTTACACATTGTTGCGTACATAACGAAAAGGACAGCAAGTAAATAGAAGAAATTAATCGAAAGTATAGCACCAAACATCGATATTATTCATTAAATTACAAAGAGAGTTTAAACAAAGACACCTTCAATAATGACCCAATCAGAGAGAGTACTTTTTCTTCCTGCATAATTCCGACTTACGAAGGAACAAAAAAGACAATTTAAATGGATTAAGTAGGAAGAAACAGTAATCAAAACCGCTCAAACGCCCCACCAAAAGCTGCAGGTCTCTGAATACAGCACGTGGGTATTTGAACGTGTTGAACGGATTAACCAGTAACCTTGCGAAAAAAACACAACAAATACCCTCCTGTACAATTGGACCCAGCAGCAACACAAAGCCATGAAAATGGCAGGTGGTCTATGATTGACTGAGGATTGCACGATTCTCTCACAGGGGGTCGGGGAGAAAAGACCGTAAGAAAAAAGGAAAAAAAAACTTCTTAAGGAGAACTTGCGGGCACTATCTCTTCACGACGGAATGAACTTGCATTCTTTGTCACATGAATTTCCGTAGAGCTAGTCGTAAGTTTTTCACAAGATCCTTTATTGTTATTCCCAATTCAGCGTCCATCTGCAACACAAGGCCGAGCTCTTATTAGTCTATAACAATAATAAAGAAAGACAAGGTTCCTATTATTGGTATTATCATTTGATAAGTGAAAGACTTTATTAGGAAGGGGAATTACCCGAGCCACAACGCTTATATCAAGACTAGAGTTTCCAAATGGCAAGGCATTGCTGCTGACGACAGCCAAATGAAGCTTTTCAATTTCGCTCAGGATGTTTGCTATGCGTCCTTTGTTCTTCTCGCAGTGGATTCTAATGAGTACATCTCTATCTGAAACTCTGGCTTCAATTTCAGGCAGATATTGATTGGATTGGCTATCAAAGTTCTCATCGGAGGAAGAGCTTTCATCGTCAATGTAGGTTTGTGATTTCTTCACAATAACCATTGATTCCATTGTCTTTTTTGCTGCTTGTTCCTCAAGAGTCTTCACACGTTCTTGAAGTTGTTTCAAGTATTTGACAGAGCCTCCGAGTATAGATGCCTTGTCCATCTGTAAACAAATATTAGACCATTAGACCAAATAGATCCGGTAATTAAGTTGAGTGCAAAAGCAAACTACGGTACAACTGCATACTGTCTTGGATTGATGCTAGCCAAGAATACTTATCCAACAAACATTTTCAATTGACATGTTATTGACCTGTGTGTGTTAAGAGAGAAGTCTTCATGCATCGAGTTATGGAAAGAGAGAATAAGAATTGTTCTGGTCAGAGAGGATTTAAGGTTGTACCTTCTTTAGGCCAGGAACAAGAGCTGAAAGAGCTACGAACCGTTGGTTGAGCTTTGCTCGGCGTTGTCTTTCAGCTACTACATGATCTTGACCATGTGCAATACTTTTAGTCACTGAACCGACACTTTTGGGCTCCGGCATAGACTTTGTTGAAAAAAATTGGTCATCGTAGGAGCCCTGAGAAATCAAAGTTGACGAATTGATATTTGCATGACCAGCTGCCTCGATCTTAGGATTAATTGCACAATCTAGGCCATAGAATTGCTGAGAAATAGCAGGAGATGAGATCGACTTCTCAAAAGAAATGATTTGTGAGGATAAAGGAGAAGCCTTTGGAGTGATGTGTTCAGTGGTGCAAGAGTTCCAGCTATCGGTCCTTAACTGTTTTGCAAGTCTGTCAACAGCGGCATCAGAAGCTTCAATGCACGAGCCATCATTGTTTGAGCTTATGGGACAATAGCCCTCAGAAGAAAAAGATTGAAAATCAAACCCATCTAAGAAGCAATCAAGAGGGCTCATTTGATGTTGTTGGAAGAAGGGCGAATCCTCCATACGCTGTAAATCGAAACAACAATCAGTGAAGTTAGAGATTATGCTACAAATTAAGAACTAACTTCTTCAACTCCATTTTTTTTCCTTTGAAAAAGGAAAACATGATTTCTGTATTGCGTAAATGAACTTTCTCAGAGATGAAAACTATGATAGCTTGTAAAACGCCTTACCATTTCAGATATCCATTTAGCTGATGAAATTTCCATTTCAGTAGACTTAGAATTAACCCGAAAATACCACCCCGGATATTCTTAAATGCACCCAAATCAACAGAGGATTTAGATCGTGTGGGAAGAGAGCGCGAGAAATAGAGTGAAATTTCAATGCTCTTCTGATAGGGCTGGAGGAAGACTTTTCAACCTATTATATAGGAATCGCAGTGCTGTCCGCGTTTTGGTACTAAAATCTACAATGTTGTGCATACGGTTGTGAATACGGTCCATGCCCCTTTCCTTCGGGTTTGGTTACAGTATATTTGTATTTAAGATATTTTTAATTTTTTTTTACTCTTATATTAATAATTTTAAATTTTACGGTTGTGTTTCAAATTATTTATATCATGTGTATTAAATTTTATATTTTATATTATTTATTTTAAATTTTATTTTTTATATTTTAAATTTTACGTTAAAAAATACAAAATATAAATAATGTATTTCATCCAAGTTTATATATACATATAAATAATAATTTAAAAAATAAAAATAAAAGGGATGCCCATTATTACCATTTTTTTTTTTCGGTAAACTATAATCTAGAAGATTGTTCAAACAACTGAATGGATTGCGCGCCTGTATATGATATTTGTGTTTAATGAATTGATTTAAGATCTAATTAAATGATTAATGGTGCATTTCTTTTTTCACCAATACAATTTAAAAGGGGCTGTTGAATCATTAATTTATCACCTGGGATTAGTTGCATAAATAGGCTAGGAGTTCATTCTCAACATATTCCAGTTCATCTACACTATGGAGTGACCCCATCCAAATCATTAAGATAATTCATCAACTAAAGAGGAGATTCCAAAAAAATAAAAATAAAATTAAAATTAAAGTTTAAAAGGGGAAGCAACGATCCACTAAAATAAGATATTTTTATTTTATTCTAAGTAAATATTTGTTATATTATTGAACTATAACTAATATTACTCGTATGATAATTATTATTAATAAAAATAATTTATAATTATTTGAATATAAATTTTATTAAAATAAATCAAAATTATATTTAAAAATATAAATGTGTGATAATTGAAGTTTTCAATTCATTAAAACCTATCCATAAGTTTACAATTTACAAAAAAATGTATTTTTTAAATACAATTTTCTCTCATTTTGAACTATTCCTCGTCCCTTTCCTTTATCATATTCAATTTTTTTAAGGCACACGCACGTTAGAGATGCATAGTTCATAGTTCGATTTAGGTAACCACGTGATTAACGTGGTGCTTATGATTATTTATTAGTTGTATATAATTCTTTAATAAACAAAAAGATGTCATCAATTCCCTATTTGGTACAGCTACTGTTGTCTAATTCAAGTGACATAAATTATATTTGTGCGTGGTGGCCGAAGGTAAAGGGCTTGAAGTGTACTCCTTTGATTTTGGATTTATCTCCAAATTAATAGAGCTTGTTGATAAATAGTGGTAGTTTTTTTTTAAAAAAAATTCTAGATAAATATTTTTATAATTTATAAATCCAAAACAACATATGCCATGCCATTCCATCTACATGTACATCACCACTACATGTATGCATCAACATAGGGACATAGTTTATATTGGTGTTGTAGTGACAACTAGGATATGATAAACGTGGCTAATAATAATTATAAGAACACCTTCTTGAAGATGTTTCATATTCTTTGATTTTGATGTTAAAAAAAGTTAAACTCTAGAATGATTTTTCAATTAAAGACGGGATGGTAGTCTGTAAAAAAAAAAAAAGAAAAAATTAAAATCCATAGGCATCTTTTATTATAAATTTTTTTGTACAAATTAATTTTTAATTATTATTGTAAGATTATTTTAATTTACAAATTCATCACTATTTTATTACATATTTAAGTATTATTATTTTTGTCATTATTTTATATTTATAATTTATTCTTTAATAATTTATTGTGCAACATTGCACTTCTAGCAATTTATACATATTCATATGTAGGGAAGTAATTGTGCTTTTATTTTTTAAAATATTGGAGGCAAAGTGACTATCAAATAAAACTAAATAAAAATATACATATTGTAAGTACCTGTTTGAGAATTTTAGAAGTATTATAAGAAATTGAAGACTCTTATATGTATGAATATTAAACTTAAATTTTGCTCAAAAATAACTTATTCATAAAAATCAATATACGATTAAACTTATTGGATAAAAAAAAAAGAAATGATTTTTTTTTATTTTGATTTCATATCGAAAATTGAAATATAATTTGATATATATAGATAATTTATAATTAAAATATATATTTACAAAGTGAAAATTTAAACATTTATTAATAATGTTGACTATTAAATTTTTTGGATTCAGAATTGAATTGAATTTAAAAGTTTTTAAATATCACATATACAAAATATTTTAGTAAAAGAATATTTTATCTAAATAAAATATAATTAATTTCATTTCCATGCATCAACCAAAAAAGGATGATACTCTCCTCTTATTTCATTCTATTCACATTTTTTTTTCTTTTTCTATTCTTTCCTTGTTTCATTCCATTCTTCAAATTAAACACCGCATGTGTTCACATTTTAAGGAGGTTTTTTATACTGAAAAATCTTTTACCCAAAAAAAAAAAAGAAATTGCATGTGTTCTAAGTTCACATGTTAAGGAATAAACTAGAATTTTGAATTGTATTGCCGCGCTTTAAACACACTGATTTCTGTTCGTTATGTTCATATATTTTCAGCCTTGAATGTCAAAGTTTCCCTTGGGACACGATGAGAGAACCCTAATATAAAATAAAGAGTAGTTAACCTTTTGTATCGATTATGAAGCCTGCGTTTAAACGAGACTGAGAGGTGGCGGTTTTGACTGAAACTGTAAAATAGCCATGGCTTTTTCGTGCGTAATGATAGTGTATTAATCCTATTATCTCTGAAGCCAGACCAACGGGCTTAGGTTCAAATTTCTTTTGCTAGCAGGCATTTCCCTGTTTGCCACTAACCAAATGTATCTTCATGGTCAAGAATTGGCAGCTTCAATAAAACGAGTTGTACTTGATGTCCTTTGTCACACCTAACCCTCAAGTTTCTCAATTATTAGCTGCAATTTGCCTTATTGTTAAGTTGGAGAAGACCCCAAAAAGTCAATTACGTAGGCTATCATTTCTGATCATGTGCATAAACAATGTGTTACGAAATGTCAACTGATGATTAGCTGCTTCCTAGTCGTTGTATCTAGAAGTACATAGACTATTTTGAGTTTCACTAGCAGCTTTTCAAAATAACACCGAATGAACACGGTTATTGAAGGAGAATTGGAGGATGTGAATAATTAATTATATTATCAGAAAGTTTTTATATAGTATAAAATAAGTTGATCACAATATCATTGTTCTCTCATATAAGATAAAGTTTTATAAATTATTTGATTTGAAAAACTAATTTTGTTTGCAACTAAGTGGTAATCAAACGAAGAAACGATGTAAAAATATATTTTCTTTAATTATTATTATTAATTAATAAAAGACGAGTACAATATACATATTAAAGTACTGTTATATATTTTAAATTTCATTCCAAATTTTTACAAGTAAGTGTTACACAGAATAAAAAAAAAAGTAGGGTTTGTGCTCAATTTGTGAGTTAATAGTTTCCCTTTAATTGCCATAATTTTTCTTTTAATAATCCAATTTACGACGCTGAAGGTGTTTGTTTCCACTAGCACCAATCTTATTATGAAGATTTTTGTCGTGAATGGAGTCAAATCTATTAGAAACTTAGACAATAATATATTAATTATAAAGGCTGGAGTGCATAATTTCAGACACTGACTTTAACCCATTTTTACGATTTAGAGCTTTACAAACCACATATTCAAATGCAGCACGTGTTGATTAACCACCAAGTTACCTTCCAAAACACTTTCTAGAAAACGTGATATATAATAGTAATTTGTATTTCACGATGTAATTTGGTATTCAAATCTTTATCGAATTTAGCTTTGACGTTGTTTGTTTGATGCCTATTCCTTTCATATTCAAGAGTCAAGCTTTTTTTAAAAATATGTTGTATATTTCCTAATCACGAACTCTTTTAATTTCTTTATTTATGACTTTTTCAATCCACATTGTAACTGTGCTCAGTTCTTTGTGATGTTTTTAACTGGAACTTCCCTCTTTATGTCCTCCTTTCTTTTCTTGTATTCTTATTTTTTTTTCTTTTGTTAATCTTCTCTCAGCCAAGATTACCAAAAAAGAAAATTAAAAAATTAATAATGCAAATCATGCTTCAAAGCCCTCTTTCAGATAATCCAGAGACAGACCATTAGAAATTTCTGTACTTTCAAAATTCTAATGAATAAGGGGTTAAATTATGATACACACACACACATGTATTTTTATATCTATTTTTTCAAGTATTTTAAACGTAATTTAAATTTTTTATTTATTATATATTTTAAAATTTTTTAACATGTTTTAAATTTTTTATTGTGTATTTTAAGTAAAATTTTTTGTTTATTTTATATATTTTAATATTTTTTGTTTTAAATTTTATAAAAATTATTTTAAGTTTTCAATATGCAAAATCTTTTAACTGCATCGAATACATACATATATAGCATAGCCAAATCCATGAATAAGAAGTCCATACAATATATTGTACTGTTTGTTCAATAACTAGTCAACAAGATAGAGGAAGAAAAAAATTTCAAGTATTTTAAAAATTGTTTAAAATTTTTTTATCCATATTTTAAATATTATTTACTATATATTTCAAGTTTATTAACAAATTTTAAATTTTTATTACTTATTTTAAATACAATTTGTTGTTTATTTTATATATTTTAATATTTTTTATTTTAAATTTTACAAACACCATTTCAAGTCTCTAATACACAAAATCTTTTCGCCATAAAGATACATACATGAAGCATAGCCAAGTCCATGAACAAAAAGTTCCATAAAAGATTTTTTACTGTTTGTTCAACAAATTAGTCATGGAGATAAAGGAAAAAAAATTTTCTTATTTAATAAAAATATTTTCTTATTATAAATATAATCGGTGTTGATATTGAAGATATGATCCCTTTTTCTTAAGTAAAACATATGTATCGGAACTAATTATGTAAAATTGCATAGACCTCTGCACAAAGAACAAACCTATTCAGAGCACATTGCTTTTCTGCCCATGAAGTTGCTAACTTGTATCTGGTTATATATATCTATAAAGTACTGCACAGTAAATGCATTGGTTTACTCATTTACTCGCAGCAGCATGCTTTCTACAAAACCAAATAAATGAATAATAAACCATCATAAAAAAAATGAAAATTGTGAGCAAGAAATTTCAATGCACTGCAATTAATTTTACTCCACTAACTCACAAAGTTACATT
Source organism: Swietenia macrophylla (assembly GCA_032401905.1). Taxonomy (NCBI): domain Eukaryota; kingdom Viridiplantae; phylum Streptophyta; class Magnoliopsida; order Sapindales; family Meliaceae; genus Swietenia; species Swietenia macrophylla. The sequence goes on along the minus strand of CP135586.1, from coordinate 2,626,046 downwards.
GAATTAAGAAGCTTAGAGAAAATATCACAATTTCATCAAAGTTCACAAAGGGATTTCACTTCAGACTGGTGTCAAAAAGCAGCAGGTATTTATCGTACAACCCCTCAAAAAACTATATCCAAACTTACAGACACAGAATTAAATTAAAGTATGCCTGTTTATCTCTCCATCATAGAGATATGGACCATGAATTTTGATTTTCCGATGAGCATAATGAAATCTCAAACCCCTCTAAGAAACCCTAGTCAAGCCGCGGCGATTCCTATAGCAGGATGTGTGTAATTCAACGTGATCAGCAAACAACCACGCAAAAACAAGAACAAAAAACCCTCCAGCAGATTGAACCGCACGGAAAAACAAACAATAAACACAATGGTAGATATGATCTAAAACTTTAGCGGAGAGATATTACAGGCCCAAGTTTTTCTTCCATACTTTTGGTCTTCGGGAGGACAGGAACAGAAGCTTATTCGATTACATGTACTGAACCTGGTACATCGTCACATAAACTTTAATAAAGCCAATCTGAGTTCTTTGACAAGATCCTTCATTGACAAACAAAATTCAGTGTTCTTCTGCAAAGGATCAATTTAAGATTGATTGTTAATTTGTTTTCAGATAAATAAAATAAAATTATAAAAAATTGAATTGAAAAGATGCAAGAGGTACTAAAACAATACCTGAGCGATTATGGTTATATCGATAGTGGAATTCCCAAACGGTAAGACACTGCTACTGAAAATAGAAAGATGAAGCATCTCAAGTTCGCTTATTATTTTTGGTAGCAACCCTTTTTGTTTCTCACAGTAGATTCGGATGAGAACATCATTGTCTGAGACTCTTGCTTCAATTTCTGGAAGCGCAGCATCATACATACTTTCTGAATTGTCATCACATAAAGAGGATTCGTCATCAGTAGATAGCTGAGACTTCTTCACAAAAACCACTGATTCCACGGTTCTTATCCTGGTCTGTTCCTCGAGGACTTTTACTCGCTCTTGAAGCTCTTTCATGTACCTCATAGCACCTTCGAGGACTGAAGCTTTGTCTGCCTACAAAAAAATAAATAAGTAAATAAACATATTGCCGATTTAATGAATGATTTAAGGTAACATTTAATGTTATTGCACCAAGTATATATTCCAAAAAGGATAATGAAAAGAACTTAAAACTTCTTATAAAGAAGATTAATCCTACCTTCATTATGCCGGGGATAATGGCTGAAAGAGCAGTGAAACACTGGCTAATCTTTTCTCTTCGCTTTCTCTCAGCCATTATGTGATCTTGAGCGAGTGAAGGAGATCTGGTCATTGAGAAAGACCTTTTGGGTCTGTGATTGTCTTTTATTGCATAATTTTGGCTCTCCAGGGAATTCTCTGAAACCAGATGTGAGAGATGAGTAATTTTCTGAGACGCTGTCTCAACCTTAGGCCTCAAAGCGCTGTTATAGTACTGCTTAGGTTTGGTAGCGTGTGAATTGAGTTTGTCGAAAGAAAGCAATTGAGAAGTTGGAAAAGCATGTTTGGGTGATTGGTGATCGCTGGTGATGCTGGAGTTCAAGCTATTAGTCTTGAGTAATTTGTCAGGTCTCTCAGAGCTGGTGTTAGATTTTCCATAAGAAGATTCACCAAAACCGGTACCTATGGTAGTGGAAACAGGGCAAGAGGAATAGCTTTCAAAAGAGAAAGATTGTTTCAAGTTTCCTCCCAATGCAGCTGTTGTATCTTGTTTGCTGGTAAAGTCTGCAAAAGAGTCCATATGGCATTGATTGATGATGTTATACTCATCCATTCCCTGTAAAATCCAGAATAAAAATCTTATCTTCAAGAAATATTCAATAAGAGATAAATATATCTTTAAATTGAAAAAGGAAAGGCCATCGAAGTAATCTTACCAGTTCAGATAACAATTTAGCCCATGAAACATCCATTTTTTTTTGCAGCTTTTGTTGGTTAATCACGCTGAGAAATTATCAATATGATCCTGCAAATATTAGGGCACAGATTTTCTTAGACATCAGCATCTCGATTATATCAATCACAATAAGAAAAATGAGGAAAACAAAAGTATGTAAGGAAGATTTAAGCCTCAAGTCCAGAATAAAAAACACAGGAGACATCCTTTGATCCGAAAAGTAAAACAGTAGGCAGATACAAAATCAAATATTGATGGAAAATCTACCCAAAAACTCAATGGTATTGCATCAAAAACGAAGCTTACCTTCAAGTACAACTCCAAAAGCAACGTCAATTCTTTCCCAAAGGGAGTTGAAAACCAACTTCTTTTTCCCTAACCTTCATAAATGTGGTGATCTATCAATTCTTCTCCTACCAAGTGTGAAATTTTGTCCTATTCTGCCCATTCACTATTCAAATACACACTAGCTGGCTCTGTTTCACACCCTACCACGTGAGATGGAATCATAGACCCTGACCATTTATTAAATTCCTGATTGATAGGGGGAAAAAGATGGAAAACAAATATTATATTTCCTTCCCAGCCCACCAAGCTGAAGCCAAAAATTGAAAATTCTGAATTTGTCACACAGTATCTATCAGTTTTTAAAAATTTGGTGATACCTTCACAACACAACCCCTACCCTAAGTGCCATTAATTTATGTTTACTACCATCGAGGCCCACCTCATCAATGATTGTAACTGATGTCTTATTGAAAAAAAAAAAAAAACCCTGGTTTCACTCTTTTTTTCTGTGTGCAATAGAAGAATTCTGTCAGATATATTCAATATGCATAACAATTTTGTGGGGAAGTAGGGTTTTTAATTTCAATCAGAGAGTTATCCCTGACAGATGCAAGATAAGAAGCTTCTTCGAGAGCTACCGTTTACTAAAATAAAAATTAAGAAAAAACCTAGCATCTTCGTATTTTAAAAAGTACTTATGCTAGCATGCGTCCAAGGCAAATGTTCATCTAGGAATGTTCCCTTTATAGAAATTTATTGAGCTGTTTCACATTCATTAATTACCAAAATGCATAGACTTGAAACAGAAAGTGTTTTTTTTTCAATTATTAATCAATTTCGCAACTTCTGTATCTCCTTTTGAAGTATGGCCTAAAAGTACAAGTTAATGAAAATCTTTGAAAGATATTAGTAATGATTTAAGGTAAAGCACAAATATAATGTTAATTGGTTATCAGATTTATGTCCGCAGTATGTATATATAATTGTTTTGCCTGTTCTCCGATCGTGGGATGCAAACCACAACACCGTACTTCATGAACCGCACGAGCTTTTGAAAATGGAATTCAAAACTGAATTGCCTCGTGGACATTGCAAAAGAACGTTCATGTGTCCTTAATAAAAAATCAAAAAGAGAGTTCAAGTTTGGCAACGTAACAATTCCAGCCAATCCCTCCATAAAAAATGAACGTGGCCTAATAGACTACAACTACAAGCTTGGTTTTGAAAATTACTGCTGAGATAGCTACGCAGCCAGTTCACCTCGTAGGGTTGAGAATGTGATTAAAGGTGTACTGAATGTGCTGATTAGTGAATATTCAATATTTGATTATGCTTTGGTTTGCATGTGCGCACTAATTTAGGGTTTATTATCATTACTGTTTTAATTATTATCAATTGAATAATCAGCATTGAGATGATAAATTTATTGAGTTGAAGCACGTGGTAAGTTCAAGTTACCAGCTAGATATTCTCTTATCTGATAGAGCCAATAATTTTACACATTATAATGTGACTAAGCACCACTACTAGAGAATGCATGTGTTTATTTACTTTCTATGATTGCATTCAAATATTACTATGCATTGTTTATTTAGTAGAGGCCCTCCAAGTCGAAATCGCACAACTCTGTTACAGAAAATCAATTAACAAGCAATCGTGAAGGCCATACCTCGATGTTTCCAACTCTGCCAGCCATTATGCCTAACCAATGGGCTTCATCAAATTGGGGTGATATTATACCAGAGTCTCTCTGACAGATAAAAAAATTGTGATAAGATACTCAATATGAGACCATGATGGAAACAACTACCACTTGATTTTGTGTCATCTTCTGCCTCATCACGCCGGTCGAACCAATTCATGGATTACATGCGCCATTCCATAAAATTTTTTTGCTTCACGTTTGCATTAATTTTTCAATATTGGTTTAATATACACACAAGAAAAGAGCTTACTGAAATTGTGCATTGCACCAACAAACATCCCCCGTTTTTTCTTTAAAATCACTTTGAATAGAAGTTACAAGTACTCATAAGACTGAAAATCGATCTCCCACATTAGCTGGAGATCAACATTTCACGTATCTAGTTTGGATTCTCTGAAAACCCAGAAAACAAAATTTTTAATTGGAACAAAATAAACTAGATTAAATGTCCAGATGTACATACATATATACCATGTGGAAGCCATATGTTGTTCATTTGACCAAATCCTTCAAACAAATACGGTCGTAAATATATAAATGTAGCTTAAGATTTCATGGTTAGGACATATCTTTTGCTCAGTAAAGAAATGTAGTTTAAGATCTGATGGTTAGATCATATCTTTTGCTTACTGTAGAATAATAACAAAGTTTTTGGTCAAGTGAGTATTGTTTAGTCCATCTCATCCCCTCCTCACGAATGGACACTAGGGTTGTTTGAGCAGTCAAGTTTCTTTTTGTCTTATTGTCTTTTGATGAGACAATAACATTAAAGACAACCTGGCAAACCCAAAAGAGCAAAATACGACTTTGTATTATTGATTACCTAGAATATTTTGTTTGTCTTATGTGGGTCTTAAGTCTTCTAATCCCACGCACGACTACCCATTTTGTTGTCAATTTGTAGTTTGTACCATTAGATTCTTCGGGTGTTTCAAGTATATATACCAAAAGATTGTACTCGTACATAAAATTTCTTTATTAGTGGATAACAATTATTTTAATTTTTAATTTTTAATTTTTTATATTTGATGCACATTAGTTGACAGATCCCGAACTCAGCTTACTCACTCGTACCCTCAATACAGAACGCCCTTGGCTATTGAAAAGCATAATCTTGTTTCTTAAGGACTTCAAAAATGTACCGTATAAGATCACCCATTTTGTTTCTGTACAGAGAATCAAACTAATGAGCTACGAGAAAGAAATTAAGATGAATAATGGAAGAAAAAACGAAGAGTCCAAAACCATCATACAGTCTAGACCTTGGGCCAAGATCCGGGGACACTTAGCAATCTGCGGCTTCTATAAGATAATCAGCAAGTCTTGCTTTCTTTTCTTGCTCCTACATTGTCATTGACGGCAATAATCATCAGCACATTCATTTGCAAGTGATATTCTTTGTGATTCACATACAATTCGAGACGTGTACGCAGCCTCTCTCACTTCCAAAGTTCATCTTTACTTGTTCAGGATAGGTCTTTTTGGAATTGATGGTGAGTTGCATCTCCAACTGAGGAGAAAACATGAATCTAACTTTTTCTTATTCCCTTTATTGCATCAATATTCCTAACCTCAGTTACTACAGCCCACAACCTTAGTTACTTCAGACCAGCCGTGGCATCACAAATACTTACTAGCATGATATATGGGGCAGCAGCATTACCCGGTTCCATCTTCAAAAGCTGATTAGCAGTCAAACAATTTGCAAGAGCTTAAGACAGACTCCAAATATCAAATCATTTGGCTTATCTTCCATTAACTCTGTTGCCTCAGGTGCCCATTCCTTGCATAGAGGTCAATTAAGTAACCATAATGAGCCGGCTCAGGAGCCAATCCATAATCCCTCCTCCTCATGTTATAAATCCTATCCCTTTGCCCAAAAATCTAGCAGACAAAACTGCAGTAAAGCAAATATGGTCCGGCATGGAGCCTTCTTCTGTCACCATATGCTCAAAGTGTTCCAGCAAAAATCAGATCTTCCCGCACTTGGTGTACTTGTTAATCAACACACTAACCAAAAACTCTTTGCTTTCAGACTCCACTTTGGCGACCACTGAACAGAGAGTGCACTTGTTTTCCTTGTTGCAACCGCAAGAATTCAAATTACTGATTGAAGTATGGTCAGTTCGACTCATATTCTCATTCCTCAAAGCCGGATGCCTCTTCGCCTTGTAGGTTCTGAAATTACCCTAAAATTATATAATTGAAAGGAATATTATCACTTCTCCTCGCTCCCATCAAAAACCAATCTGATATGATCGATTCTTCCACATTTTGAAAACAATAAATTAGAACACTAACAAGAAAACTGTTAGAGAACATGGGGATGGAATATTATGACTTGTGCGGACTGCCAGCTCTTGATCTCTTCATGCACTGACGACATTAACATAAATCAGGTGGGTTCAATTTGGGTTGGAAACATCTATTTGAAAAATGAAACGGCTTTCCTTCCATTTCGCATATAAATGAAGTGCAGTGCTCAAAATTAAATCTTCTTCACACACGTGCAAAATTATTAATCAAATGAATATTTTCGGCCTCAAGTACACGTTCAGTGTTTCGTTCATGAATTCAGAGGATTACAAAGTCTGAACCTCGTACAGAATCAAAGAACTCCAATACAACTTCTTTGCCATATATCGGCGTGTATGTAAAGATGTCAAATGGGCCATTTCGTTATAAGTTCGAGCTTGGTTCGATCTGTGCTCGTAACAGACCTTCATTTTTAAGCCCAATTTAAACTTGTAATAGGTCAAATTGAACCAAAATTTTACTGTTTACATACCCAACTCAGACCTGCCAATTCGTTTAACACCTCTCTGTGTCTATCTAATTGTTTGTATTTTTTTCTCTCTACTAATTTTGTTGATTTTGTCCACCTGACCAACTCCCTTGAGAGCTTAATATTATAATTTGGGCTCCTCGCATGTTAAATATTTGTTTTTTTTCTTTTTTTATTTTTATTTGACTTAATTCACGTGATAAATTTATTTAATGCTATATTTTACTCCTATATTAAGATCTATTAGAGTTTAATATTATAATTTGAATCTTTATTAATCTGTTTAAGCTTTTAAATCAGGTAACTGCTATGCTTCAAAGGTGCTATATTAAAAATCGTTGTTTGTCCGAACGGCAGAATTGCTTAAAATATGAATTAGACAGCTTAAACTCACTTCTTTCTGGAATTTCTTTGAATTATACTTTTTTTATAAAATTCTCTATCACTAAATAGTTCAAGTTCTTACAAATACAGGACTCACACAATCTAATCGCACAACTGATTACAAGCATACCCAATTAGCTACAGAGATCCTCACCGCACCATGTACTTGTAATTTCTGCTTTTTCTCGTCAGGCGTCCATTCTAAGGTTACACCTGTCCTAAGATTTCAAGCACCAGCATGTCCCCGCTCAGAAGAACTTGTTTCTGGAACTTATCATAATTACCATTGAATACTTGAAATAGTTTTGATAGTTTTGCTCGGCACTCGTACGGTTGGACCCGTGTCTTTCCTTTAAAATATCGCGGGCAATCATAGAGATAAGGGATTAGACTCTGGAGCACCCAAATGGAAGCTTGAAATAATATACCATTTAAGCGTTTGAAGTTTGCACCGGCGTTTTTCACCTGGTTAACCCGACCAAATGAGCCAATTTGCAGCCCTCCAATGATTCGTTCTTACCACAATATAGCTGCAGTTGCTGTAGCACTCAAAACTTCATCCAGAATTTAACAGTATCGCTGCCGTTTTAACAAAGCAACTCGGACTTGGTATGGACTTAATACATACTCGCACAAACTCAAACACAATGAGCTACTAGATACTGATCATCAATGCCAAAAGATTACATAAATATAAATTTTGGGCATGAGTTCATACTGATCTCAGAGAAGGGAAGTTTATAGATATATTAGGTTAAAAGGGGTGGTTACTAAATTAAGATACAAAACAAGAATCGCTTAAAGCAGGTGTGTGCTCCCCAAAAACATATATTTCAGCCAGATAAGTAAATTGGATCTTCAATGAGCTTGATACATGCAATCATGTTAATTGTTGATAACAGAGAAGCAATTCATTCCCTTTCCTGGGTCCAGATCTTCATGGTCTTGTCATTGCCAAGTGCACCAGAAGCAATAATGTTCTCAGTGGGGTGACATGCTACTGCTATGACACTATCAGTGTGACCTTCCAATTTTTGAACTACTCTTCGAGTCTGGAGATCCCATAAGTATACACAGGCATCCTCAGAACCACTAACGATATACTTCCCATTGGTCACAGAGAAGGCTGATGAAATGCAGTACTTTGAATTGGTATGGCCAGTGTATGTCTTCAAAAATTTTCCGGTTGAAAGGTTCCAAAGTCTCTGCTCACAGAACATAAACATGTCTAAGATAAAATCACCATAAAGAAGAAAAAGCACCAGATAAAAGTAACTGGAAAAGTATAGAAATGGATTTTTGTAAAGAGCTATCAAAGGACTTAATATTCATTGGCTGTTACCCTGCTGTCTATGTTATATTTGATGAATACAAAGGATGTACGCATATCCAAACTCATCTTAAGAAAAAAATATAACCATCATCAAATATAATATATGCCCGTAGAAACGCACTTCTAGATGCTATGAGAACAGCATATAAACTTCCGAGAAGATATAGAGCCAAGATGTTACACTTCACAGAATAGACAGCATTAAGTGCTAAAAGACAGGCCTAAATGTATGTCCTCTAGGATTTTCCAATTTCAGTAACTGAACTTCATAGCATCTATCAAGTCAGGCTAATGTGCGCCAATGAGCAAACCAGATTCAGAAGAGATCGATGAGAACAGCACTACAAAAAATTAAACCGTTCTTATCAGACACCCAAATCACACAATGCTTCCAATGACAACATTAGCCCCTCATATGGTGGTAACAAGGTTCCAATCGTTCCATGGCCTCAAAGAAAAGCAACTTTGACTCATAATTTTTAGCCCTTCCAGTTTTTACAATCCACAAACTTCAGGTCTGTCACACAACTATATATTTGTATCAACCAAAATTTATAATTTTACCCAATGAAGTAATGAATTATAAGTTGTTCTTTTAATAAACCATAAACCAGCAACATTCTCGCCACACACATGATATGACGTATCACAATTTTGACAAAACCAATCATGAAAATTGTGAGCTCCCTTTCAAATACTTATTTTGGTTTCACACGAAAATATCCATCCATACAGAAACATATGGAAAAACAGAACACTAGAAGTGCGGCTCCCCAGACATTAAAATGAACCCTTACAGAATTTCGGAAGTTCAATTTTTTTAGGAATCACAGAACAAAATGCACCATTTTCACTCCTTTTTTTCTATCCTATTACTGTTGATTTCATAAAAGTTTTTATATTTCGAGATTAATAAAGGTTCTTCCCACCCAAAAAAAAAAAGAGGAGCACACGCAAAAGAAGACAATTTAATAAAGCATTATAAATACTAGGAGAAATATCATTCATAGCAAAAACTGAATCACAAACTACCTCCCTATGCACCTCCTAACTCACTAGCTCCCTAGCTCTTCAGTGTCAAAAATGAAACCTCACAAACTGACACACAATACTTTTAACATTAAAATTTTAAAAGAAAAAAATTCGTACCAAATTGTTATCGAGAGTCCCAACAAGAATGAACTTGCCATTAGGCGAAAACCTAACATAGGAAACAGGGGGATTTTCATCATCAATAAGCGTCTTCATACAATGTCCTGTGCCAGCATCCCAAATCCTGCACAATCCGTCATAACTGCTCGAGACAATCATTGAGCCGTCGTGATTAAAATCAACAGCCGTGACGGGATCGGAGTGGGCAGGCAAAACCTTGAGACACTTTCCGGTTTTGACGTCCCAAACTCTAACGGTCTCGTCGAAAGCACCAGAGACTATCATATTTGACTGAGGGTTAAAGTTGACACAGAAAACATAGTTGGTGTGGCCATTGAGGGTTTTAAGACAGGTGCCGGTCTGAACATCCCATAGACGGAGTGTTTTATCGTCGGAGGCAGAGACAAGGAAGCGAGAGTCAGAGGAAAAGGCGAGATCGGAGACGCCTTCATCATGGCCGGAGAACTGTTGGAGAGGAGAAGGAGGGGTAGATTCAGAATTGGAATTGGCAATAGTGGAGAGAGAATAGGCAAGGAGGGTTTTATCGGCAGAGGAGGAGGTGAGAAGGCGGCCGTCGGATGAGAATTTGACAGAGGAGATGGCGCGTTGGTGACCCGTTAGGGTTTGGGTTAAGGTGTAAGGGCTGTAGGATTCTGACATACCTTTTGATTGGGAGACTTAGAATACGGCACCGCTCGACACACCAAACCCACTTCGGGCATCTATTTCTAATGTTCTGGGTTGGCGGGGAACATTTTTACAAAATGCGGGCAATAATAATAATATCTATTTTCCAAATTCCTAAATTATCCTTCTATGGCAGATTGTGGGAGCCGGAGAAAGCCCGACCAAATCAAGGTTAATTTAAGGTAATACGAATTGAGAAACGCTTGGTATCAGTCTGAAATGACCATCTTAAATTGTAATAAACAGAAGAAACTAGGAGCTTGGCACAGAGTCAGCCGGCTCATACCGGAAATTCAGAATGTTGTAATGCAGCTTAAAGCCAACAAAAGAGTAGAAATAATGCATATTCTCTTCTAAAATGCAGCTTAATCCAACATGCCAACTGATTTGGCCATACAACAGGTAGATATATACCAGTATTATACAACAGTTTGATTGCAATCCGATCTCTGCTAGCACTGGACAGTTCAGACTCTAGTCTAGAAACTGTACATGAAAACTACAAAAAGACATGTACAAACATAAAACACACCATAACAGCTACATTGGCAAATTTGACTACTCAGAATGTCTAATCAAACTAATTACAGACAAGATTCCAACCCGCTCTCCCTCTATTTTCTCTATATTGGAAACAAAAGAATTACCTGCCGATTTCACAGAAGGTGAAGAATTCCAATACTACTTTTACGCATGTACACAAGGAAAAATGAAAAAATAGCAAGGGAAAGAGGAGGAAAAGGGACACTAAAATACAAGATGACTATACAAATTTAGCGGGGTGACCTTGGGTTTCAGGGCTAAGGGGAATATAATTCAGTGATCCACGTGTGGCAAATGATGGAACACGAGGCAAATTTGGGTAGTTCGGGGATTCAGAATTTTGGAGTATATGGTCTGAGCAATGTATCCCACCATGGCCCATCAACACTTTTGTTCTATACAAGTCTTGGCTGCAATTTATTCCAACTTGAGGACCCTCGAAGAGATTTTGCCTCCTGGTAATGTTCCACAGATCCTGTACGAAAACACTAGCAACAAGTTAAAAGACATAAATATGGCACACGGATAATATTGTCCAACTGGTTAGATCTGCTAAGGGATGACAGAAGCAAAAACAGCACCAAACTTCACAAATGTATTGATGATTACACAAACATCGATAAAGAACAATGGTTTTCCCCTAAAAAAGTTCTCACAGTTGAATGAAAACGAAAATACAGACTGTCCATCAATTGCCTGCATACCTTATGCAGATCGGCGCTGCAAGAGGAAGCTGGTACACATCTTTCACTAAAAGGTGAAATCTGAGTTACGAGCTCTGGACAAGAATTGCGAAAATCTTGAGGGCGTTTACAAGGGGTGCCATGCCATGAACCTGGTCTCCCACCAACCCATTGCTCACTACTGTTCCTCAGCCTTAGATATGTAGATGGGGAATGATCATGAGATAAAAAGTAATAGGAGCTATGATGCTCCTCCCTACAGAAAGTAGGAGCTTCATCCCAGGTCCCTCCAGGAGATAACCTTGAACTGAAGTCTTCATATTGCTGGAAGATGCAAGATGATCTAGAATACGTCTGCCCAATGTAAGGATTATGTCTAATAGCAGGAGTATATCTGCCACAACTAAAATTTGGTGACATCTTCCGGTCTGGAAGCTCCAAATGTGAAGCCATTGGCAAATCTTCAATTGTTACTCCCTGTTTGGCTGCAAGTTCCAGTAGACATTTTTCATCAATTCCTGATCCCATGAGCAAGTTCCAAAGGTTTCTCTGTGCTTCCCGTTGGTTGTGAATGACTTGATCCCTCATTGCCATTTCAAATTGAAGCTCAATATTAGACATTCCCTATATCAATGAAATACAAACGGTTAGGTTCCAATAGCAAGTTTACCAAACTATAGCTAAAGCCCTGCAGATGAATCTGTGACTTGGTATTTTTGCCTGATCAGAATAACACATGGATACCAAAATAGACTTTCCTATGGTCTCAAGCCTCAAGCTAGTTAGCGTCAAGTAGATTAAAAACACTAAAATTCTACTCACCAGGATCCTGTATTGGCTGAGGATGCGCAAGTAGGTCTTGTTTCCATTGTTACTAATGGCTTCATCAATCATTTGTTGGAGCTCATGTCGATGGTTCTCATTTGCTTCAATTTCCTATAGAGTAAAATTGGTGGTATGGTTAAAAACTGGAAAATACTATAATTCTCCTTTGCCCTATTACTCTTAGAAATATCACCTTCTGGTAATTGACACCAGCCTCATCATTTTCACGTATGTTATCAAGAATGACTTGCCTCCTTGCTCTCAAAGCCTCTACAACTGCCTCATATTTTTCAGAAGCCTGTAACAGAAAAGGACCAAAAAGTGCTCCATCGATAAAACAAGTCCCCTGAAACTTCTACATTTCTTTGTTAAAATAAAATAAACATTATCTCCAAAAGATGATTTGCAAGGCAAAGCTGGCACAAACCTGTTGTTTTTCAATAGCATTGTCAAGATGTTGCAGTTCGGCACGTATACGAAGGTTAGTTTCCTCAAGCTCAAATAAAGCTTTCTGTAAGTTTATCCTTTCCTGAACATTTTCACTGATTTCATGGCTCAAAATATTTAACCAAGATAGCTCATCATCCGCAGCCCTTTCAGCAGGTTTGACACTTTGCTGTGATTCCTTTTCAGCTAGTTCCTTTTTCAGCCGACAGACCTCGATCTATAGAATCAAATAATTCATTGTTTGATGAGTAAAAATTTGCTAACTAAAATTTTTGCATAAAGCCATTTGAAAACTAACCTGAAGACTATCAATCATCCTTTGGTAGTCTGATACATGTGTGTCAATTGTGCCAATGTTTTTCTGAAAAGCAGACAACAATCAATCGCATTATTATATGATAAAGAGCACAACTTGCTCACAATTTAATGCGATGCTTGCCAGTCATACATAGACCAGCGCACAGCGAAACTCTATTAATATAAATCTAGCACTACAGTTAAGCCAGCAAAAAAAATGTAGGAATTACATTTGGGTAACACAGCATACAAAATAATGAATATTTTAAAAAAGGGAAAAAATATCACCTATAAAGCACACAAGAAAGCCATAAAACTTAACTCAAGCATCCCAAAACCAAGTCAATGCAGCTCAGAAACATATAGGAATCACATTGGGTAATTGCAGTATATGAAGTATAGCTTAGTGAATTCCATAGACACAGCAGAGGTAGAACAGCAACCCCAAAAGAGAACATGTCAAGTAAAAAATTAAAAAGAATAGAATCTAATCCTAGGTGAGAAAGACAGATACCAAACATCAGTTCATGCTAACAGAATGTATCAATTACAAGAATCCAAACTTTTTAAAATTAAGTGGAAAGAAAAAGAGAAAATGAACCAACAAACCCAATGCTCATTACGAATAAATTGATTATTCTTTATGAATATACAAGTCTCACCTGGATGTGTGTCTTTATTTCCTTAGCTCGGTCAGCATATTTCAAGGTATTCACAGTATGATGATACTGACTGTCTACTGGTGATATGGTTGCTACCATAACAGTTTGGGAATTGCCACTCAGACCATCTTTAAGTATCCTTGTTAGTTTACTGAAAAAGTGATAAAGTTAGGTACATCGACATGGAGGGCTCTAGCCTATTTATAAAAACCATCAAATACCTGTTGCGGTAAGGAACATAAACAAGTCCCTTCTTCTGTTGTTTTCCCAGAGCATTAATGCAATTTGCTAAAGCAAGAAGTGAACGATTAATATTGGCTCCATCCCTTAGCTTTTGGCCTCCACTATTTGTCTCCGAAGCACGTTCACTGCCAGCAAGATCCACAAGGGCAAGTTTTCCTCTCAGTACTTGATTATGATACTTGTTTTTCTGTCTTCTCTTCACAGTAATCTCCAAAACTGCATGTGATCTGATTCCATAAAAACTAGTTGGTATGAGATCAAGAAGAAGTGTTAAAGAGTATTAAGTACCAATTTATTTCCTTTTCCTATTATTTCCATATTTGATGGTAAGAAGTAATGGCAGCAGCAATGCAGTAGTAAAAGCACCACCTTCCCTTAAACTACTTGCAGTTACCACCTTGCTTTGGTTATTTGTAATTTATATCATTCTGTTTGAAAATAAAGTCCTGGTTGGAAAGCACGTTGCCATTTTCCTTTTAGAACATACACCAATCTTCACCTTCAGCAGCCATACAGACATATTAAGCCTTTCTGTTCAACCAAAAAACCCGAAAAGGTTTTCTCCCTCATACGGTGGATTCTTTGCAAAATGTTTTGAGCATGAATATTGAAAATGAAAAAGCAAAGGAGGAATTTTGTTTCTTTCCCAAAATAAGAGGGAACACAAAGATGTTTAACATACTCATAATGCTCAGCAGACCTAAAGTCACAGTAAGTAAAGAAGCGCACTACTGCTTACCTTGAGGAAGTTGCATTGGCCTCCGTACTTTCAGTTTTCCGTCGGCTGTTCCCCAAATTCAAAAGTTCAAGAATCTTATCAGCTGAGTGGACCTGAATTGAAGCAAAAATAATCAAGGAGTAATTGACCAAAGTATACACTGACTATATAATGGCAAGGGAATAGAGCCAAAACTGCAGAACAATAATGGGCAGCCAAATAATATCCAGTATGTAAGGAACTTAGAATACACCATAAAGAGTAAAAGAAGATAACAAGAAAATTTAGATTATACCACATATACAGTCGACTACCGTTCTATCCAAAATGTTAATAGAAGCAAAAGTTACCTACTAGATCTCATGGGACTTCAAAATTACTTATCATTAAACTAGTGGATGGCTGAGAACCCAATGAATGATGGGGTGGTTCTCACCCCCTCATAGTTGTAGAAAGCCCATGTGCAAAAATGAGGGAAGACTTCTCCCCTTAAATGGGAACAGAAAAGGCCCAAAGTGGCCAACAAAATCTTGACTGTACCATAACAATACTTAAGCAAGAGACTGTCCCAGCAGAAAACTGATATAATGTCAGCAAAAAAAACTTTAAAAAAAAAAAGAATCGTGCATGACTAGATGATACAAAAATATAAAGGATAACTGCTTCTTTCCGAATGCAAAATAAGTTTTTCAGACCTAACCATGTTTTGAACTCGTTAAAATAATGGCACATAAATTTGACAGTTTCTTTAGAGCTTCATATCAACTTCACATATTTGTTAACCAGCAAATATCAGTCACATGCATGCCAAATCCACGTAAAAGAAATGCAGGTGCACACTAACTAATAACTTCAACATACCTACTGCCAATAAGTGTCTAATTCATTTTGTAGTTAGTTGTCAGCCAAAGACCACGAAAACCCACTCCACAGTTGCACAATATGAATATTATTTGTAACTTAATGAAAGGTTAATAAAAGTTCCATTAGCCACACTCTTCAAAGTTTGCACCTAGGATGCAGAGAAACCCTCAAATGAAAGATCTTCAATTCGTTGATTGTAATTGTTAAATAATCCAGATAGAGAATAAAATGAACCTTGATACATCGCAGCCCAGCAACAACTATCCCATGCTCCGGATCCTCTCTAAGCTCCAAATGACCTGATGACTTTTCAAGCAAATCATAGATAACCTAAATCATGAAAAAAAAATGAGGTTAGCTTCATATCAAAGACAGTGAGCGGCACCAGAAAAAATCACAATGAAAATGCTTACTCACTTCGTTATAAACTTCCAGATAGGAACAAGTAACTTCAAATTCATCAGAGCTCTTGTCCTTTTCAATAAGGTCAAAAATTGTATGCAAACAGAGAACCATGAGTCCAGGATCATTTTTCCTCCCAACCATCGTATATGTTTTACCACTGTGCAAGTATAAGAATTTTAGATTCCATTATAAAACAAATAATGAATAGAAAGCACAAAATCACAAGAAAAGAGTAACTTCTTGATGTCAAATTAGTATATTCTACCTGAAATTTATTAGTTAAGGTGGAAGTTGCCTAAGCTAGTAAAAACAAGAAAGCAACCAATAGTGGAGCGTACATGATAATTGAGAAGTGAATGGTACCTTCCAGTTGAACCATACGCAAACACGGTCGCATTGAGACCTTGAACAACGCCGGAGATTACAGAAGATACACATGTTTTGTAAACATCCTGCAATAGTTAGACAGAACCATGACACAACCAATCATAGATTAACAACTATACATTTGATTTAGATAGCCATTAATTTAACCAACACAAAGTACTGGCTAGAAATACATTCTTACCAGTATTCAACATTATCAACGACCAATCACACCATAATATCCCTTCTTTTTTTTTATACAAGAGAAAATCAAATGAAATATGTATAGCACCAGATTCAGTGATTTAAGTAATTCAAGATCCAGCCTTTTCTGACAAAAGTTTAGCACATAAATAAATGATGTAGGTGAACTGAAATATTCTCAATAATTCTTAAAAATGAAAAAAAAATCAATGTGCAAATGTTTAATCTAATTGAAAATTTTAAGTGAAGAAAACAGTATAATTGCACGCTTAAAAACTCAGAGTGCGCCAATCAAGTGAAAAGCACAAAATTTGACACCTTAGCTAAATCAAAACGAACAAGCAAGTGTAATCCAGACACAAAACTGAAGTAAATGGTACATACCAAATTTGTACATCCGGGACCAAATGCATGATCAAAACAATACTTCTTTTCCTTGGTTCTATTCTGTATACGCTCAAGGTAGTCCTTCGATAAATCAGGATCTAAAACAACCACCTCCTATAACACCAGTTATTAAATTAAATTGGAATCCCTTTTCTATAAATCAACACCAAAATTCTACAACAAATCTCCCAACGGAAAATAAATTTAAAACCAAGAATATAAGTAATTACACACACCTTGTTTTCATTTACTCTAACAATGTCACGGCCGTGTTCTCTCCCTGCCAATGGTCTACATTTTACAGCAACCTGTAGCAAAAAGGTTAAGCAGAGACAAGGACAACTATCAAGTAATAAAAATGGTTGAAAAAATCGAAATGTAGAACGTAATTGAACATAAACAAAAAAGACTAACCGTGAGGGTTGTAGTTTTCTTCGTAGCTGGAGCTCTAATAGTCGGCATTTTTCATCAACACTGATGTTAAAAATCACAGTACAAGCTTGATTTATGAAACTCATGCACTGAAAATATACTGTAATAGAGTTTAAATTAACAATGCAGCACAGAACTTGACGAAGTCAGGAGCCGAAAGTTTAGCTTTTTAAAAAAAAAACAGTCCAGAAGAATTAGATGAACAAAAACTAGAACAAAAAGGCTTTCTTTATGGACCAAACTAACAAAACCCTAACCCTAAAACTAAAACCTCGAAATCAAAATAACATCAAAACCAGAAAACAGATCGAAGAAACTTAACCTGAAAACACTCAGCTCTCAAAAAAAAAAAAACAATATAAGCAATTAAACAAACTCTAATTTACAATGTACCAAACAAACATTGCTCAGAAGTTGTTAAAGACTCCTACATTCAAGAAATTAAAAATATATATAAATATATTTTTCAGTTTTAAATAAAATTTAAGAACAAAATGAGGAAAGAATAATATGCGAATGATAATTTGATGGATCTTAATGTTCGTGTGTATGCAAGAGGGAATTGATACGGTGGTTGACGTCGTAGCGTAGAGGAAGTGACTGCCATGAAACGCTTTTAGTGAAGAAAGAGAAGTGGAAGGAGAAAGACAGAAGTTAAGACCAAGACAAACGAAGACGAGACGACGGAGCATTGCATTTATTATGTAATGACGGAAGACGAAATGTCGCAGGAAGGATCGCGACCGTTGGATTGCTTGTTAAAGGGTCACGGACAACAAGTGGGGAAAGAAACACTTTATTGTTGTTGTTGTGTGGTTAAAAAGTATGTCTTCTGGTAACAACTATTTGTTGCCCATGTTGTCGTCGTTGTTGTCTTTTATGGCCAAACGATATTATTGTACATGGATTGATGCCGATATTATGGCTTAAGTGGCATGCACGTGTGTGTGGGAATCCTGTGCTCGTGGCATTGGTCTGACTAATTAATTAATAATTATTTTTTAAATCAAAATGACTCAATTTTCAGTCCAGTACCTTCATAGATCAAGTTGTAAATTTTCAAGATTTGTGACCAGACAATACATATTTTAACAAAATTATCCTTATTTCTATATTTTTTTCCTTAAATAAAAAATTCATGAAAATAATTAAATATTAAAATTATTTTTCTCGGTCAATTTTAAAATTGAGAAATTATGATATGATAATTTTGTAATTCCGGAACACAAATCAAACACACAATTAATATTGTTAAACCAAATAATTAGAAACACGAAAGTGGGATAGATCTTTTCTACCAGACATGATGACTACTTACTTCCAAACAGTCCTCCTGAGTGCTGACAATTAAACACATTTGAGTGTCGACAGATCAGAGACCATAACACTGCAGACTCTTATCAGAAATTATATGCTCATAAATTTCATTAATCAAAATACCACCACCTTCCCACGATGTGCAGTGCAGTGCATGCAACTGAAAAATGAATTGAGTTGGGTACCAAATCTAAACAATTGATGGCCTATTTATAAATGATTGCTCCAGACACAACTGTCTTTGACTATTTATTTTGGGATGGATGGATGGATGGCCCATCCACAATTAGTACCTATGAAAAGCACCTAAATTTCTCTATGGGCTAATAGTGCACAAGACCCATCTGAAATTGCTAAGTAATTGCTCAAACTTGTGCTCATCTGCATGCTTTTGGACTGGATATGTGCAGATTGGTTCTTACAAGCAATTTTGCAAATCTGCAACATGCCTATGCAGACAGCAATTCATTGAAGTAAGGGCTATTCACATGAGAGATGACATCGAGAATAGGCAGCTTCGCTGAACACCCGAAAGCAGTACCCAAACGCCTCCTACATATACAATCGTACCAAGAGGTTTAGAGCTATTGCCAAGTGTCCTGAATTTCTGGTATATCATCCTTTTGTAGAGGATTCGGCTTCGACAGCTATATAGCATTTGAAAAAAGCCGAGGGTTAGCTATATAAACTATCCAGAATTGGTTTTCAACTTTGATAACCAGTCACACAAATGCAAGCAAATTATAAACTTTGCAGTCCTTCGGTTGAAGCACACAAATTCTAGGCACAGTTGCACCTGTAATCATAAGACTGCAAAGATTTATGCTTGAGAACAAGTGTCCCCGTTCTCTTCAAGCAATGGCTAAATGTTGGCCCTTGAACCTGTGGAGATTCGAATTTCACCATCTTCATTAAATCCGTCCACGGTCCTGAGGAAAATCCCTGTAAAAGATTCTAAGCAAGACAATCTTTCCAAAATCAATCGGTCAGAAAAACCATTGAACTAGAAAGGATGAAAATGTTATAATGACCATCGTAGGGGTTACTGTAATTGAATCTTAGAACTACTAATTAAGGCATGGAAGTGGTAGGATTCTCAAACCAAGATTGCACAGCATATTCATCAATGCTCAACAATTCAATGTCGGGAAATATTGTTCTCATACAGAAACAGAAAGCGATTAACAAAAGATTTGGTTTTAAACCAGAAATCAGCCCTACAAAAGCTAATCACCCAAACTGCTGTGAAACAACATCCGACAACAATCCCGCAAAACGTAATTCAATATATCATATATTATATTTTTAATAGAACACTTTAAGGGGGTCATATAGGTCATTCCCATATGGTATTTTAGAAAGAATTTCACTGCATGTGTATGATCAAATTACAGCTGGTGCAAAACTTCCTTAATTGACACCAATCAATACTTTTTTTATAAATTCATAAAACCAACTCCTCGATTTCATACTCCCTAATACCTGCAGGAGTTATTTGATTGCAACTGTCAAAACAGCAGTTTGTTACTACTCCAATCATACTATCATATTTGACACATTACAGATACTAGAAATGCATTTTGATTCAGTGGTTGTTTCAAAAAAAAAAAAGCTACGGAGGTCATTGCCTGATATACATTTAAGATATGTCCATGTATGATGATGTTCGATCCTCTATTCAACTGCCAAAGATTTGGTTTTGCAACTAAAGTTTACACTTTTCATTTTTAAACTGGTTAGCATCAGTCATATATGACAGGTTCTACCATTTATACATTGAAAGATTGGGATAAACATAATCTGAGTCAAGATGTACTACTTGTTACCAAATATACAATTTTGCTCACCTGTAAACCAAATTCCAGCTGCAAGAAAAAGTACAAATGTCAGAACTAAGTGCTTTTTCCCTCCCATTGTTTACGTGATCCTGAATAAGACATCTTTCCAAGTCAAATGACGCACAAAAAATAAATCCAAAGCAGAAAATATAAAATGATATAAGGCAAGCTACTATGGTTAGGCAACACAAACTAGGAGTTCCCTCTCTTAGGCACAGCACAGTATCCATTGGTGCTTCATGCAACAGCGACCATTAGTTGTTTTAGCCAAGGATATAGTGAAGTATTATAATGAAAACCAAGCAGAGATGGTGAACTAATAGATAGATGTCATGAGACAACAGAATACGCCAGCACAAAGGTAAGAAGAACCAAGCTACTGGGATTCACAGTCAATACCCTGACCCTGTCCTCCTGTTCTCATACTACTTTAATCCATTCTAAGGTACTCATCTTATTAGGTGAGATAAAGTATCTAGGCCTAAATTTAAAGGTGGGCAAGGAATCGGAAATGTAGGGGAAAAGAATAGGCACACTTTTAGCTAACTGGCTTTGGATGGTCGCACTTGAAAAAAGTTCCTTTTGGCACGAGGTCACTAGAAGAATGGTATCTATTCTAATGGTTGGGATTCCAAGTTGGTCTGTAACGGATCTCCTATAAGTCCTTGGAAATGTATTTCTAAGGAATATTCAACCTTCATTAATCACATTGATTTGATTGTGGGTAATGGCGAGGATAAGTGTTTTAGTTATACATCCCACTGTGTGATCATTTTCCTCTTCTTTATAGATTATGCTTCGTTCAGAACGTTGCCATCCATTATAGGGCGGTTGCTTCTTCATCCATGAATTTGAGTGGTTGCTTCTCCTTCATCCATGAATTTGAGTTGGAACTTTCACTTCAAAAGGATCTTCAATATAAGGGAAGCTCCTTATCCCTCAAACCTAATGGAATTTTTTAGATCATGCCGTTATTGATAAGATGCAGGAAGACGAAAGAAGTTGGAATCTTGATGGGCGTAGGACTTATTCTGAATATGAATTTATGTAACTGAAGTCCAAAAAAGAGGACATATTACATCTGTTTACAAATTCCTAAACTTGAGAGCAATCATAAAAGACACCGATACATCTGCGATAATTCATCGAATACTACAGGAAAACAGTTTAAACATTCTAAACCGCAAAATTATCTGTACTCCATGCTAACCCACCGTCATTTTGCATTGCTATCAATTCTAGTGCAGAAGTTACTCCAATACAAGGAACACAACTCCCAAGCGGTACATCAAACAAATGTTAATTCCCAGAAATGGCAAGCTCAACATCATTACCAATATTAACAATAAATAAATTTATATACTGTATAAAACTACATTTAGTCATTGCTTCAACTGTAAAGCTGCTCAGGTTCAAGGTTGAGCTACCTTTCTCAATACTGGCCTGCTTTTCTGCCTGTTGTTGCTCTATCTTATCAAGAAACACTTGTTTTTCACTGTTTGCTTTGTTGAGCTCCTCAATGGCAATGAGACGCTGTTTGTTTAAGTAAAAAATATCTGGAATAGTTTGACAACAGACGGAAGGCAATGCAGCATTCATTTATGATCCATAGCATACGTTCATTACATGAAACATCTAGTATAAACCAATAAACAATGTGAAACAAATGAGAACAACAAAAAAAATATATATATATATATATATATATATATAGATAAATAAGGACTAACTCTGCTGAGCTTCTTCAAAGAGTCGCCAAATGTCATTGTGCATCATGTCCCTTTCGACACTAGAAGACTGAAACTGTTCGAATGAGCAGACAACAAAAACCTCAATAAAAGAGAGAATAAATATACAACCGAGGCAACCATTAGACGCATTCCTTGGACATCCCAGCATTATCATGAGCACCTGATCTATGATGCAAGTTCACGAAAGCTCGATAAGCAATTATTGTAAAACTAAATAAAAAAACATGCAAATTTTAATTTGAAAAGGACATTTAGCTCACCATCCAAATAGAATTTTCAGATAACCTAGATACAATTTTTTTTTTTAAAAAAAAAAAAAATCATATACGCAAACACTCAGTCCATTTGAGAGGCTGGTCTGGACAAGCCATTCATTCAGCTCTCCATTATTACTGCAAATAAGTTCAAGTACTTACCCCAATTCACAGTGTCCATCCCATCAATTGGAGTATCCCTAAGATATCAATTTATAAATTATTCAGAATTTGGCAACGGTATTTAACCTGGAGCAACGAAGATGACAAGGCCTAATGCTATTTGTGTTTGTGGTGGGGGGCTTGGGAAGATGAGGAGCTGAAGGGATCGCAGCGTTAATCAGAACCTTCACTGACATTGCAGTAACTCTGAACTTGGAATTGAGATGGATTGAAAACGAGTGAGATACAGCGAACTAAAATGCTTGCACCTGAAATGGCCGCTGCTAATCATTCAGTTAAAAACACAGCTGCCAAACAAGAACCAATCCCATTCATTTGTTTTAATTTTTATGTTAATATTTTTTATTTTTTTATATTTCAAATATTAATTACTATTTATTTTAAATTTTATTTATATTTTATTTACTATTTATTTTATATATTTTAATATATTTTTTTATTACAAATTTTACAAAAGCAGTTGTAACTTACAAAACAGAAAAAAATTTTAAGTCAGAACGAACAAAAACAAAATGGAGAACAAAAGCAATATTCCCCTCCAATGCTTTCACCTTCCAGTAATGTAGGACAAAACTTTGTTGAACCGAACAAACCTGGCACATAATTTGTACAAAAACTACATCTGGAGCTAACAATGTACTCCTACAATAATGGAAATAAATAAATGAATAAATAAAAAAAGCCTAAGTCCCATAATTTAGCAGCAGATGGCGCAAATTAGCGCCAAAAACTACAATAAAATGAACGATCGGATGGAGAGCCAAGGTAGGAGGGACTTAATTACGATGATTCCGACATATGAATTCTCCGTCTGTGTAATCAACGGCTCATTTCCTTACGCTTCTTTAGCTTCCTCATCCGCTCCCGACGCTCCTCTTCCTCTATCAGCCGGAGTTGTTCTTCATCCTCCTTCCTTGCAATTTTTGCACTGCATCCAACACGTAATCAATACAGATATGAACCCAATAGTAGTAAACACCGACAAAATGAATTATCGTAGTCAATGAACACATAGTATTGAATAAAGAACTTGTATCAATTGAAAAAAGCAATAAAATGGGAAAGAGAGAGAATAGAGACTCGTTCTGCATTCTTGCAAAGCGTTTCCAAGGGCATCAAAAGAATAAATAACTTCATGAGAGAAAAATAAACTGATCTCACATTCATCTTTTCCTAGTTACATGTAGCAGATGATCCGTAAATTATTTTCATAGCATATTCTCTTCTTTTTGCCCTCTTGGGGATGAACAACAATCAACTCTCTGTATATACACACATTATTTTCCCACTAAATCTAAATGGGCAACAATATTGTTAATTTGTTAAACTGCCAGGAAGACGAAGAGATATAAGGAAACATCTAAAACCAAAACCCATAAAAAAAGGACAAGACTATTAACTAAACGAGAGGACATACTTGCATAAATTACATTAAGTGTACTAACCTTCGTCTCTCCTCCTTCATGATATCGGCAAAACCTGCCTCCATGTCACTATCATCGTCATCATCATAATTAGCAAACTTTCGGGGTCTGCAATAGAATATCAAATTAAGGCATATTGAATATCCAGGAGAATGTCACAGTGTTCAAGCTTAGTCTCTAGATTCCTATGACCACTGCTCCTGGTGGTTTGAAAGTATATGAAAAACGAAAAAGATTTAAGAGGAAGATTTACCCTAGCATGCTTCTGAGCATACTGAAAGCCATTGCATCATCGTCTCTTTCATCATCACTGTACCGTCTCAGAGGTTTCTTCTTTGGGCGCTGATCTTGAGTTGTAGCATATGATGAAATTTGCTTAACTGGCTTGTTTATCTGAGCAAATTTCAGGAAAGGAAGTAAAACAATGCAATCATTCAGAAAGTTCTAGAAGTCATTGAAAATAACTGACAAGTAGCACTATAAATTAATATCTGCATAGTGGACTTTCAACCTGAGGTTTTGATGACGCCACAAGCTGTTTTGAAATTGGCTTACTCGTTTTGGGTTCCTGTACACCATTTCTCTGCATACTGTTTCTTTGTTCTAAATGTTTCTTTTGAACAGACGGAAGTATCTTGGAAGAGGGTGACATCTTCGCATTGGGCAACTGATTCTTTGCTCCCAGAGCAGAAGCCTTCCTCTCCATTGAGGACACAGACATCCTGGAAGGTGGTGCTTTTGGCCCAGAAGGCCGGTCAGGACCAATGCCAATTTTGGTAATATGCCGCTTTCTAGAATCCCCGGACATCAACTTGGATTTATTTCCAGTGGCTGATTTATAGAGCCCTGCTTTAGAATGCATTTGACCATTTGAAGAAACTAGTTTTCTTTCTTCACAACCAACATGAACATTTCTGCCACTATTTCCTATTGGCTGCTTGTTCTTTGGCAGCACTTGAGCTGGTCGCACCTCTTGAACATCAGTAAAAAACTGGTATAAGTTTTCTCAATGAAAGTAGTATGTTTTAAGTTCCATTAACCGCCCAAATTTATGTGGTAAAGCAGCAACACACCAGATTTTGGAACAGACACATTTCTAGCTGCTGCTGCTTTTTTAGGAGCTGGAACTGCTGCATCATCTGACAGAAAGGAGTAATCTCTTGAAACCTTGAGCTTTTGTACTTTCCTTTGCACCTGCACTCAGTAAATCAATGACATTCATTATAACAGATCGGAGGTCCTTTAAAGAAACAATGATCCAACACAAAAGTGTTCCCAGTACCTCATTAACTCTGGGCGGTGGACGTTGTGCTCCAACCTTTGATGCTGACGAAGCAGAGGCCTTTTCATTCTGCAATGGCCAGCAAAACCATAACATTTGACTACATCTCAGTTACATTACAATTAAAAGCAACAACTCTGCACAATCAACTACATTATGCTGCCTTATGCACACCTCCTCCCACAATCAAAATTATGACACAAGTAGACCGGTCAGAGTAAAGGACCTACAGATCCACAAGAAAAATGACTAGACAACAAATCAACCATGCAAACCAAACTCCAGAAAATTGGACATCGGTTATTACAGATCATAAATCAACCATGCAAACCAGATTTTAAATCAACACATATTTCAGTTTATAAGGGAAGCATCAGACCCTTTTTAAAAGTAATTATAAGACCATGTATACTAGTCTAAGTGTAATAAGAAAACATTCTTATTCTTAGTTTTTCATGATATAAATTCACCTGATCATGGCATGAAGCTTTATCAATGGAAGGAAAGAGTAGAAACAAATGGAAGTATACAACAAAAATGATAACCAAAGGACCAGAAGATAAAAAAGATAATTCATAATGGATTTGTCTCTTTATCAATAAACCTAGTTATCTGACATCTTTCAAGTGCAACTTTTAGAAGACACACAGAAAAAAGATAAAATTAATTTAATTTTAGTTGTCCATGTAACATTGCAAAAATAAACTTTTCAATAATATTCCAAAAATATAATTGCTTTGATGGTACAGATTCCTCAGATTTAAAATCCTTCGATTACTTAAATTCTTAAGCATCTTCTCTAAATATGATACATGATGAAAGTTATTAATGTAATTAACAATTTAATGAAAAATTCATTTCATATATGTTAAAAGTTCAAAAGGAGATTTGCCATAATACATGAGACCTGAGCACATGAGTAGCAAGCATGTCAAAATTTTCAAAACAAAATCCCCGTCCAAACCCTACAATCTTCAGGAAGCAGGAAACTCATGGAATTTTGCCACATAAGCAGCACTAAGTAATCGAATCTCAGACCTTGTGAGAAAAAGGGGGGGGGGGGGGGGAGGGGAGGAAAACCTTGCACACTTGAATAAACCCTCAAGGAAATAAGGCATAAGAGTCTTTATATTACTGATAGCACATTGTAAATATTTTCATTTAAGAATTATCAGACTAGTATGATCTTTGCTCATGAAAGATATGTGAGGGCAAACATCTAATTCAAGCAATGTCTAGATAAGATTATTAAAACCAAACAGAATATTAGTTGTACTCTCCAAATTCTTAAGTGACTAGCAATAACACAAAAGTTAAACAAGTAGAGACTATGAAGGATAATTGCTTGCAAGAGGTTACTACCCTGGCTTTCCATAGAACGTTAAAGCAACAAGTCTTCATAAGTCCATTCACAGCTTAAGACAAAGATCAGGTTTGCATTACACAATCTATGCAATATCCAGAAAACAAAAGGTTTATGATACATACATTACAATGAGTGTTTGGAAGCCTACATGCCAAATGCTGGGTCTCTAACAATGACTTGCTTTCTTGGATTACTCTTTGAGAAATAACAGGCTGAGAAGGGCCAAAGAAGGATCCATAACTGGAGAAATATTACAATTAAAATTAAAAATGGACTTTAAGACCAAACGTCATATTTATTTCTGCAACATCCTTAAATTAACTAGAACAAGAAAAAAATTTAAGCAAAGATCAACCATCATAAAGCTCAAAAAAAAAAAGAGCAAATAAATAATCTTTAAAGTAAGCTTCAGATTAGCAGCTTGGCACACAGCAGAGTTATTAAAGAGCAAAAGCAACTCAACTCAGGCCAATGCCAATTGGATTTATATAAAGTTAATGAAAAGTAGCTTACTTGTCATATGGAAGACAAATCATTTTCTCTTGGGAACTGGCCAGACCAGAACCATTCTCCTTTTTTATATTCTTTCTGTAACGTTCCTTTAACCGCCTCCTTAAGTCAAGATATTTCAATTCTTCCTCTGTAGGTTTACGTCCTTCCCCTTCATCTTCCTCCTCCTCCTCCCCCTCCTCATATTCTTCATAATGCTCTTCTCCTTCATCCTCATATTCATCATAATCTTCAACATCCTACAAAAGCACAACACAACCATAAAAACATAAAAGAATACAAGCACACACACTAAAAAATTTAATAAGTTGAAATATCTAAAGGAAATGAGATAAAAAATATAGATGAGATCTCGAAGTTAGTTTACATCTCTGTCATATCTCCTCATTGCTCCAAAAATACACCGGTAAGCTTATTGGTCAAGTGGTCAAACCCTCTTTACAGATACTGGATGCCTGAAGTACCCAAAAAAAAATTAATTTTGCCGAACAAAAATATAAAATCCAAATGAAGTCTCCAAAAACTGGACAAGCAAGCATTGAAGTTTTTAAGTCTCCGGTACCAGATAAAATGAATTCTGGCTCTGAATCTGCAATAATTATTTAAATTTATAATTAATTATTTTCTAATAAAATTGATTTTAATTCTGCAAATCTGTTTTATTGTAGCTCCGCAGAACAAATTCCTTCATTTTTCAACAAAAATCCTGCCTGGCGTTAAGAATTCATCAAAAAAATAAATGTTGTGAATAACAAACCCTAAATCCAACACAGAGTACAACAAGTACGTTACTCAACCGACGAGATTGAGACATATATATATATATAGAGAGAGAGAGAGAGAGAGAACACAAACACATGCTGTTACACTAATCCAATCCAATCGCATCCAAATTGTTTGATTATGAGGCGTAAAATGACGAATTACCGACAAAACGCACGAAAATTAACGAAAGTTCATAAATGTGATCGGAGTTCATTTAAAATACCTTAAAATACACGAAAACCGATGAATTTCAACCGAAATTGAGCAACTCTAAAAACAAAAAACGCGAGGCAGGTCGCAATTAGAGCTTCAATGAACCGAGATGCCGATAAAGAATGATGCGATCTCTCTCTTTGCGTGTGGCGCGGGTACGAGAGGATAGAGATTAAAGAGAGTGCAAACTGAAGAACCCAGAATGAAAGGGGATGGTTACTGCAATACGCATAAAGACGTAGTGCGCACCCCCTTTTTCTCCAGTCTCTAGGTTCGAGGCCGAGATATTGAGTGGGACCGTGCGAGTGCTCCCGCGGCAACGCTCTGACACTGGAAAAATAGCACATAACAAAGTGTGCAACTAACCAACTGCCAACGATGTCGTTTTGTGCCGTTAGCGACTGAAGACCCTGCGCGTGGGCCGGCTCGTTAAACTGTTTGGTTTTTATTGAACGGTTTTTCTCTTTTGCATTAGTTTGTTTGTTCCTCGTTTGGAGCTTTGGAAAGTTTGCTCTGCCGGCTCGAGAGTGTAACTCGCACGCCAGGCGTTTGATTGAACGCGTAAGAGGGTGTACTGAGTTTTCTACTTCCCAATTGCGCTCATTTCCAAATTGAATGGTTTAGCAGAATGGGAAGAGACGAAGAAAAATTAAAATCTGAATTGAAGGAGAAGGTTTTTCAGATATTTAAAGATTTTATGACGAGGTAATCTGAACTGAAACGTATCTCGAGAAGGAATCAAGCTTGTGATAAGTTTTTGTTTTCTTATTGGAGTTTTAGTTATATGATGCACGCCACCGTTTTGTAGGCTCGCAAAGCTTGAGCAATTGGTTACTGCAGGAAGCAGGTTACTTGCTGGTTTTCAGCGAGGACTTGGTGCGTGCTTTGGAATTATGTTTTGCTAATTACATCTAAGGGTTCAAATTGACACTGTTCTTTTGTTTCCTGTAGGATTTCTTCGACGGCCTCCAATAGAGAGGAAATCCGAATTGATTGAGAATATTGTCAAAAATAATGAAACCGAGAGGGTCAAATCGTATTTTGAGGTGGCAGTGTCAATTTTCATGACAAGCTGCAAAATATGTGCAAGTGTAAGTGCAGTTCTGCTTTAAACGTTGGAATTTTTGGTTCAGGAATTTAGTAGAGTGGAAAACTAAAAAGGCCGGTTCCATGTTGGTTTGCAAAATTGTTTGTTATAACTTTTATATAGAATGAGAAATTTAATTTTGTATTTTCATAATCCATCAATGTGTTAAGGTGGTGTATTCTTATAACTTAATAACAAAAACTTTGAAATGCAAGGCATTAGTATTTTGGAGACGGACAACAAAACTTTTCTTTTGTTTTTGCAAATATTGTCACACATAAATGGATTTTAAATGGTACCCAGTGGTGCCTAATTTTTCCAACAAAACTGTTTTATGTTCAAAATTTCTTAGGGTTTAATTTTTTTTTAATATTTCATGCTTGCACTGTTTTTATGCCATTAAATACCAATTGTTTCTTTTTAGGATGAATCATTTACTTTTTAGAGTTGCATTCTATAAGTTAATTTAGATATTTTGCTTTATTACGCGCATACAGAAGTGCGTACAAGCCTACTCGGACTTAAAGACCATTTAAGTAAAGGTAACTTCCCTTTTTTGTTTTACCATTTATCTTATATTTTCTCATTTCATGTAATCTTGTCAAATGGTTGTTTGAACCTCTTATGCACAGACAAGATCATGTAATTTTTCTTTTTTGTGGAGTTATATTTCTTGAGTGTACAATGTCACCCATCCCCTTGTAACTCCCCCTTAAAGCTTTAAGGATAAATGGTCACTTTGTCAATCATCTGAGGAAATCCGTTTAACAAATCATGTACTGTGATAACATACAATTAATGTTTAATTTTTTTTCTAAAGACTTGAACTCTGAGGGAAAGCAATGACCACTAAATCTTGGCTTTCCAATCCCCCTTGTTACATGTTTATGTCATACGTGAGTTCATATCTTGCTTATTGGAGGTTATCAGTTACAATTTTCTACAGCCAAAGGCTTGAAATTGATAGCTCACTATGTTATTAATTGATGAGTTTGCAGCTAAAAGCACACTGAACGAACTTGAGAGCCTCCCGAAGGATGTTTCTATTGCAATTCAAACTGCAAATGAGTGTTTACCACTTTTATGGGATAAGGATTTCAGCAATCCATTGGATCAACAAGCTACTTATGACAAGGTTGGGCACTAAATTCTTTATGTTCAGATACTAGGGAATCATTAGAATCGTTTCTGACTTCACAACTTATTATACCTTCTTTAAAGTTAATTCAAATAGGTAAATGATACTGGAAAATCTTTACGGCGGGAGATTTTGTAAATGAAATCATCCATTGGCAAACCTACATTCCCACTCATGCTGCCTATGGGAACCTGCTGGGTGGGAATCATCTGTATCTTTTTTCTTCTCAACAACTAATTAAAGTATAGAATAGTTTTAAATTGCCTTTCTGAAACAGATTTGCCTATGAATTAAATTTTATTATATTTTGGCTCAAGTAGTTATGTTTGCTTCATAGATGTGACTGACTATATTAAGTTAATGATTAATCATTGCTACCCCTTTTTTTCACTGGAGATTTTGCTATAATTTTGGCTGAACTCAGTAGAGTTGAGTTAGAGCTTTTGCCGACTATTATTAAGTTAATGTTTTATAATCTCCAAATATTTTGTATGTTGTAGATTTTGCAAAGTATTATAAATTGTATGATTAATTGTTGTTGCCTGATCATACCAAGGTTCTAAAACCAGCTGGAGAATTCTGATGCTGGATCTTCATCTTAATTTATAATGCAATATGTTGTCATCAATATTATCCCACTGCCACTGGAATCTCTTTTTCTTTAGGAGATCAATACATCATCTGATCTTCAAGAACCTGAAATTGTGGGGATTGTGGCCTTGATGGGTATTATTTACAGTATGGTGAAGCAAGATTGTGTGATGCAGGTAATGAGCTTCTGTCCCATTTTCTTTTTCTTTTTTTCTTTTTTCCTTATGTCGAGATTACATCTTACAGTGCAAAGTCTTTTTGTTGGAGGGCAGTTGGAACAGATGAGAATTTTCTGTCTCCTCTAGCAGGAAAGGATTGTTACTTCTCTAAGTCTCAAGTCATTATCAGGGGAGTTAGAGAGCTACTGTCTTATGTGGTCTTTGCGCCCTTATACAAATGGTGCAATAACGCATCAAGCTTGGAAGCGCATTCCTTAACAATCAGATATGGGGTTTCTAGAGAGCAGAACAATTACATGTATTTTTCGAATACAGATTTTTGCTAAGGAAAGAAGTATGGTTGTTAATCGATGGCGTCCTAATTTGACATAGTGCATTTCTTACTTCTGTTTTAAGTATTATACAAATTTGTATTTGTGAAATTGCTATATCTTTTGCAGGAAAGAAAGAAAATATAATCCATTTTATCTAATCTTTTTGATTTACCGCCACCTGCTAGATAATAAAGGCTGTCTACTTCACTTCAAAAAGTGGGAAAGTGTTGGATTTGTGTGCAGCTTGCCATATACATGGTTATGGTTGATATCCCCATTGATTTCAGGTTTCATTCAATATCTATGGAAGATTTTAATGCTCAACACTCTTTCGGTCTATCCAAGATTTTATGATGCTTTAACTATAGAAGCGTTCAATGTTATTTCCAGTAGAGTGGTTCTATTATGCATGCATCTCGTTTCTTTAGTCCCGCCGGGTGTTTTACAAATTCATTTGCTTCCCACATATCTATTACATGACTATCCTCTTATAAACACCAAACTGAATTTGACATCTTGTTATAGCCTGAACATCTCTGTGCTTAAAGAGCTTGCTAAATTCCCACATTCAATACAGCTTTCTAACTTGTTACCCAAAGCAATAACGCAGTAAAACTAAAATGTATTGGTTTTGCTAATTTGAAATATTAGATTACTTCATTAATCATGGAAACAATTTTACACATGAATTGGACCACAAATAATAAATCTGAGTACTTAACCATCCTCTCGAATGAGATAAGGAAGGTAGTATACGCTTGAGGGGATAACTAACTTTCTTTTATTTCAATCTTTTTTAGCTCAATCCTCACAAATGTGCTTTCTTGTTCTTGTCTTGGCTCATATTAGAAGATTGGACCAGCTGCAAGGATCTCCTTAGTGAGCTTGTTGTCCTTGCCAATCTGGTAGTTGGTGAAGGTTTCAAAGTTCTTCTTGAACAACCCACCCAGCTTCAGCAGTGTCTCCCGGTAAGCCTGCTTGTCTGCCCACTGTAACACAACATAACAATTATATGATGAAATCGAAAGCACAAACTACATTGATTAACAAGATGAGAATGTGTTTGAACTCACAGTGTTCACTGGATCCAGGATTTCCGAAGGCACTCCCTCGACCTTGGTGGGGATTTCAAGCCCAAACACCTCAGTTTTCTTGTATTCTGCGTTCAACAGGCTGCCAGAGTGTATGGCATCAATGATTTTCCGAGTGTATGCTAACTTGATACGACTCCCAGAACCATAGCTGCAAGAAAACAAAGAACATAATCATTCCAACTTATCTAGCAAAACTTGATGATCAGTATAACGTAAATTCCATATGGGCATCAAGTTTATATTCTTCAAAATACACACCTTCCACCTGACCAGCCGGTGTTGACAAGCCACCCTGTTGCACCATGTTTCTGCATTTTCTCAGCCAACATTGCCGCGTACTTGGTAGGATGCAACATTATAAATGCTGCACCAAAGCAAGCTGAGAATGTTGCTGTTGGCTCCTTAATACCATCCTCTGTGCCAGCAACCTAAAATCATGATCCGGTTCAGATTCAGTCACCAATATGTCACATTAGTAATTAGCAAGTAGATATGCTTATGTTTTGTTCCTCATTCTTGAATCACAATAATAGTTCTAAAACAGAGCACAAACCAAAGCAGTGTAGCCACTGATGAAATGGTACATAGCCTGTGCCAGGCTCAGCTTGCTAACTGGTGGGAGCACACCAAAAGCATCACATGCCAAGAGGATGACATTCTTAGGATGAGGACCAACGCATGGTATCTTTGCATTGGGGATGTATTCAACAGGGTAGGCCGCACGAGTGTTCTCTGCAGTAACAATAAAAAGTTAGTAAGCTATTGCCTCAAATTGCCCACTTTGCAAAGCTATAGTTGACTTCACATTATCATTGTTATATTAACCATGATACAATATTTTAGATGGTCTAAGAGTTGGATCAAATTAAAAAATACAACTCAAATGAGGTGTTCGTTAGGATGATATCACTATTCTGCTATTACATATATAAATCATGATCTAATAAACTTGGATGACGTATGAGCAAAATAAAGTACAATGTACGATAAGGTCAACCGTACCAAAAGATAAGCAGTCATAAGCCTATCCCATTTCTCTTCTTACTTAATACAATGCAATTACAATAATATAAAAATTGAATAATTTATTTGTTTTATACCTGTAACAGATTTGTCAGAATAATCCACCTCTCTGGTGTGCTCGTCAAACACCACATTTTCCAACACTGCCAATCACAATCAATTGCATCATCTCAATTACCTTCAATTCTTTCCCTTATATCGAGTATTAGCAAAGCTTCAATAGAATTTAGTAAATTACCCGTGCCAAACTTGATAGCATTCCAGATATCAGGCTCCTTCTCCCTTGAGAGATCAATGCACTTAGCATAGCAACCACCTTCAATATTTGACACACCATTGTCACTCCAACAGTGTTCATCATCTCCAATCAGATACCGATTGTGATCAGTGGACAGTGTTGTCTTTCCAGTACCTAACATAAATTATTGAAATAAACTCAATAACAATGAAAATGCCATAAAACAAAAATAGGGCATATAGCCAAATATACTTCAAAAACGCATATAATAATGTTTCAAGGATGAAGTTAGAGGGCACGTATCGTTTTGGAACAGTTTGGCACCAGATCACGCCCATGATCTGATGATACTATACCTGACAATCCAAAGAAGAGGGCAACATCTCCATCTTTACCCATATTGCAGCCAGAATGTAGGGAGAGGATTTGACGTTTAGGCATGAGATAATGCATAACACTGAAAAGACCTTTCTTCATTTCCCCGGCGTACTGTGTGCCGAGGATGACCATTTCCCTCCTAGCAAGATTAAGATCTATGCTAGTAGAGGATGTCATGTAGTGAGTATAACGATTACACGGGAACTGTCCAGCATTGTAAATAGTGAAGTCCGGAGTACCAAAATTCTCCAGCTCTTCAGGAGTGGGTCGGATACACCTGCCACCCACCCAGTTATCCAATTGTACACTATGCTAATTTACCATTGCACATTTTTAACCAGTTTCCTCCATTTAGTTGGGATATTAGAACTCAATGTATGATAGTAATATCAACATTATGTCAAACAAGGATACTTATCTGGCAGGGCTAAGATCTTTGAGAATAAAAAAATTTAATATGTTTTACTTACATGTTGTGCATGAACAAAGAATGGTAAGCTCTTGCAGAAACAATTCTGACTTTGACTCTGTGCTGTGGATCCCAGTTCAAGAATTGATCATTCACAAAAACCTGCGTACCATTATATTTCATATCATTATAACCCAAGTCATCTGCTGTAGTAGTTTCGGCCATGATTCCTCAACAATTATGTATCTTAACTACTGGCTGCTACAATAACAATAAAAGGTATGATGGAATGAGACATACATGTAGGGCTATCTTAGTGACAACGCTTTAGAGCAGACAACTAAATTAATAAAACCGTGCGTGTCATAAAGATATGAATTTAAAAAACTGGTGTTTCAGCTAATTGCGCAAATGTTTTAATTAATGTCAGAGAAGGTATGAATCCCCTTTCTAAAAATTATTTGACCTTGTACTAAATAATATATTTCATTGTATCTTACCGAAACAGAAGCACTAAAATTCTATGGGGAAAAAAAATAAAATATTGTAAGATAATTTTAGGAAATTACTTTGTCCAAAGAATTCAAGTAATCAACAGCTCTTTCTCTGTTCACCATGAAGGTGTGCTCGTCCATTTCAATGTTGGGTGAACCCCTGCATATACAGTTAATTGTAAATCAAATCTCAATTGACAAATATCTCTGCTCATCTTCTATCCTATATTACAGGGCGAAAGACAGAGTGAAGGTAGCAAGAGGCACTTACTTTCCCCACCAAAGCTCCTCTTCGGTGGTCTCATCCTTGACAACACGCTTATCTCTCGGAGAACGGCCAGTCTTGGCTCCAGAAAGAGTTGCCAATGCGCCGCCTGATGTAATAAACGACCCTTTCTCGTACTTGATGGCCTGCTCGTATAACTCTGCAAACCCAACACCAAAATCAAAGAATTGAGAAACTTAGCTAGCAATTCTTAACTCCACTTATACAAGCCAGCACTCTCAAAAAATTGAGAAACTTTTTAAATTTTACCAGCAGGGGAGAGGTTGTAGAGGACATGGGTGAACTTCAATGAGCTGTCACTGACGCTGATTGTTGGCGTGAAATGGTGATGCACGCCGGCCGCAGCCTTCGGGGTCTCACCCTTCCTTGCTGGATCTCCTCTCACCACCTTCGGCCCTGTTTCTCTCGTCAGTGACGCCAACGACGCACTTTCAAACAAAAAAAGGCAAGAAACCAAAATGAGAACGAACTGCTCCTTCAGCGATTATGTTGTCATGCAAGTCGCTAAACAGAATTATCACATAAACGAGAAACACGTCACGCAGTGGGGCCCACCCTAGAGGGCATTTTGGTAATTTAGGTTAAAAAGTTCATATTTTATCGGATTCTCGGGACCAAGAAAAGGGGTGCAGCCTGCTAGGAACCTTACACATGGCCGCATCTCAAACCATGTCGTTATCTGGAGGGGCACCGCACCCAATAATCAAGGTGGGCCCAGACACACGACCGCCATATCATTATCCTAAATATGATCACCAACGTAGATCAGCCAAATGACAGGGGTGCACTTCGTTCAGGTCCCACGTTTTGCCTCATTATTTAATTATTGTTATTGCTGTTGTTGTTGTTATTATTGTTGTTATCGTCTGAGTCTCTTACGTACTTGGAAAATTAGAAAGTGTGTTGCGGGTGTAAATAAACCTGATGGACTGGAGCTGCTGTTTCTGGCGTTCTTCTTCAGAAATAGACGCAAAAGCGCCTTGGGTCCCCTGATTGGGAGTGTTGGGTGCAGATCTCTTCCTTTGAAGTGAGTGAAGCTCGTCAATTGTCTGAGCCTTAATAGGCGATGCGCTGTCATCGTGACAGATTGCATCCCGTTTCTTCTCCGACGCCGTTTGGATCTTCGGCAGCCCCTTCCTGGCTGTTCCGTTGCTAAAGGTGAAATCTCCGTTACCGTTTGCCGCCATCTTTCTGACGTCTCTTCCCTGATCCAAATAACAAGACATAAACATTGGAATATTATACTAAATGTGTATAACTAAACTTAGAAAAAAGAAAGTTCCAAATTTTCGTGCTGATCATGTGGGAAAAGGTCTACAAAGAAAAATCCGTTTTGCTATTTTTTGAGACTCTGTTGCACGATTTAAGGTCCGGTCCATTATCAACACGGACAAATGACATGCAACAAAGATCATTTATCTTCACTATGGCAAGAACATCATATTAACTCGCGGCTAAAACTAGGGTATTAGGGTGGAAATTATCCATTGCATTCGTTAGAAACGAAACAAAAGAAGAAAGAGAGGGAAAGAGATTGAACCGGAGATTGCGAGCTCGAAGCAACAACGAAGAGAGGAAACCAGAAGGCTAATGGAAGACGAAAGAGAATAGAACAACGGTGTCCACCATTCAAAGAGGCAGTTTGTAGTGAGAAATGCAAAGCTAGAAGTTGATACGATACCAGAGCTCCCGATCTTCCCTATTTAAAGGGTCCCGCGAACAGTGTTAACCATGGTCTAACCAGAGTTATTGTTAACCATGGTTATATTTTATCACTAGTAGGGGTTAAGGTCCAAAAATGAGGAAATTTCCATTAAATAACAAAGAAACAGATAGAACGGGAGTCGGATACATACTAGCAATTCCAGTGGGCCCCACACGCCCACCCTGTATCTGGTTTATTTAGTATATCGAAGTTCTTGTTTGGTTTCTTCAGTTGAGTTACGACGCGGTTTGGCTGCTTTGTTCTACAGCACCCAAACAAGCCTTTTGTAGTATCAATTTGATTGGGCGAGAGAAGCTACAAAGGCTAGTCTCGTGGTCAGGAGAACAACTCCTGCTGGGCAAATACATTGACACGCAAACCGCAAACGAGCGTAGCCCCCACACGTATACAAGGAAGTCCGAAACATTATCACAATCACACCGGTTGGTACTGGAAAATAAATCAAATTTAAACTCATGCTTCAGTTCCGAAATTACCGTCAAGTTCTCGTCAATATCTCAATTCTCTCCTTCATTTCTTACGTAATAAATGAGAGAAAGTTGGAAGGATTTATCATCCTGTGACGTGGCGTACCAGATCTTAACTTGTGTGCCCATTAACAATTGGGAAAGCCACCCAGCGTCTTTTCGCCGCAAGTGGAAGGCGGAACTAGTGGGAAAAGGAGCCCACTCCACTTGCATCAACGGTTCCGATTAACCGCATATCATTGAACACCGCGCCACTCTATCTTACCGGCATAGGAACGGATGTTGACAATTTCTTTTCCTTTCTTTTGTGTGTGTGTGGGATATTACTATAAAAGCTGTAATGTTATGTAACTGTCTATTTAGCCCAATTGGCAACAATTTTGTACCCATTAAAATCACCAAAATCAATTACGCACAGTTGGTAATAATGTTAATGGTAAATTAAGTACAATTAATAAAGTGCTTGTTAATTTTTTAATTAAATAAATAAAATTATAAAAATCAATATTCACAAATGGTAAATTAAATGTATTAATTGAATATAATGGTCGCTAATTTATTAACTAAATAAAAGAAGTTGTCCGCTAGTGTCATTGCCAGTCCACGATCGAAAAAAGCTGTATCCAGTTCTAAAGTAAATGAACACCGTTGTCTGATTTGAGTGATTGTCTCAATCAAATCAAATCGTCGGCTGCAATCTTCGCATGATAGCATGCTTTTTCGTAATTGTCTACCATTTAACTTGTAGTATGTTTTTTCTTCAATTTGTCTGTCTTCGTTTGGTAAAGTGCACGGCAAAGGAGAAAGGGGTAGAGATTTCTTCTCTGTTTAATTTTTGACTTCAATGAACGCAAAACATGTGATTTACTTTTATTAATGGGATTATACATGGTTATGTTATAGATTTTCTTTTTTAATTTTTTGAAGCCATTGACGCCTGCCCATTTATTAGGTAAGATTTTAGACCACATAAAATATAAAACAGACTCACGGTAAGAACGAAGAACAAGCCAATGGTCAAGAAGTCAACATCACGCGAAGAGTTCGTCATGTCAAATCTGTGCCGTTCATATGGCATAAAGTAAGACTCGGACATCAGTATGTTGTACACGTGAGGAGGATTTACTTTTCTTTGTATTATTTTATTTATTTTAAAAATTAAATAAAAATTAAAAAATAAATATTTTATTTATGATTTTTCAACGCGATAATCTCATTTCTATAGCTTTTCCCCTCCTAGCGTCAACGTCAGCCGTTATCTTTCGGTCATGGATCGAAGAACGGCTTCCAATCTTGCGCCACGTCATACACCTTTTGAGCAAACTATCCGAGGTTTATCCCCATGCCATTGAAACGGCGTAGCTGACATCACTAAAATTCATAAAATCTTTTACGGTATAATATATTATTGAATTTTGATTTTTTTTTTTTTTTTTTTGCAATAAAAAATCGTTTTTCAAGTAAATATATACAATTTTTCACATGAAATGAATTCGAATAATGGCCGCGTGGATCCTTGTCACAATCCATTTACCTATTGGTGTGATGTTCTCTTGTAACCGATAGTTTTTCTTTCATTTTCCCGGGAAAATTCTTCCATGCAATTATAGTCAAGTGGGGAGGTTCTCGGAATATTAGACGAGATTATGAATTTGGTGATTGCAGGGTGAAATGGGCAAGCCCAAATTCTTGTGAAGTGGGAAGAATCAAGATTTGTGCTCACAGGAACTGCTTGGAGTTGGGGCCACGCACGAGAATCAATGCGAAACAAACAGCGTTGGGGAGAATCTATATCTCAAATTTTCATTCTTTATCTGACAAAAACGACGTTGATGTCTAACAACTCATGAATTTGGACATCGATATCAAATTTCAAAGCCTAAAACTTCAGACTTACACATGACCCATTCACATGAAAACCATTACAATACACGGCAAAATTAATGGGTAAAATTTTTCTCAGATTTCAATGGCGAGGAGAGGAGATACATAACTAGGGCAGGGGATATGTGGTAGAGGGGATATCAAATTTCAAAGTCTTTATTGGGGGAGGGGGGGCCTCATGATTCGTGTGATATTGAAGTTGGAAGAAAGTGAGTGGATTGCGATATGGAGTATGGACAATATTTGTATGCTTTATGGGGAGGTCGAAACTATTTAATGTTTATTAATTTTTTGGAGAAATAAATGCAAGATGCTAAAATGGGAGTGGGCCAAGGCGCGGGTTGGTGAGGGGGAAGTTCCAAACTCGGTGGAGAATAAAATTAACCGCCCAATATTCCTGACTTGCTTCACCATTTTCAATATTTCTTTATACAAATTTCAAGGGCCTTGCCACTGTGTTGTAATTCCACAATACAATAATTCTATCGCTTTTTGGTAAGCATTGTGTAGTTGGATGATGAACCAATGTATCCCAACATTTAAAGTTATAACACCCCATTGATTCATAATTTGGATCTGATAAACAATGAATAATTAATCTAAGAAAATTAAAAAAATAGTGGCATATTGTAATGAATTCATTCTCTAACCTACATGACACTCATTGAATATGAAAAAATTTTAAGATCAATCTATAACAATTTACATATTATTAGTTTTTAATATATTTTGGTCTTATCACGGTGACAACATTAATTCTCAATCAATTTTACGTTGAAAATGGTCAAATTTTTTTTTACTCTATCGTGTAAAACTAAAACCAGATACGTTATTTTTATCTTATCTAACATTCTTAAAAGCATAATTGGTATTTTAAAAACACACGTTTTACTTTTATAATAATTTTAAAGTTAAAAGCTCGAGGAGCCTTTAAATTACATAGGGTTTAAAATATTTCTCTGATTTATTTCTTGTAGAGTTTACAAAACCTATGTAATATGTTCTTTCTTGCAGTCTTGATCAGAAATCACGCTGGCACATCAAAGACAACAACGTTTCAATGTACACATCGCAAACATCATGAAGTGGGCTTCATCAAATCTGTCTAAACTTCTTGGTACACCCAACTTTGATCTGACTATACCCACTTTAAGATATGTTACAATGGGCTGTTCATTTCGTTGAATTAAGTGGATTTCTTTGGAAGGCTTGAATAATATAATCACATAGACACTTACCCAAAGAAAGGTAGTGAGGCCTACTATCTTCAAGGCGCTCCTTGTTTTCTTATTACAAGTTCGACAACTGCAACTTGCTTTGTCGATCTAAGTTGCATAAAGCTAAATGTAAATTGCTGGCAATGATTTCAAGCGGTGACTTAACATGGTATCATAGTCAGTTTGACAAAGTGATCATGTAATCGATGATCAATCCCCCTCACATGTTTTGGATTTGCATTTTGGTTTTGTTTTCCTTTGTTTTTTTTTTTTTTTTTTTTTTGAGATTTTCATTTTATTCTATCTGTGCTTTGTTCGGTCCACGTAACAAGCGTGTTTGCTGTTGATTTTGGTCTCAAGGCGGCTGTTAGAACTTAATACTACTATGCCAATCCTTATCTATTAGTCTAAACTTTTGGGTCTAATGGTAATTAAAATTATATTGTGAATTTTTGTTTATTCTTTAGGATTGACTAGTACTGGTATTATCATTGAATTGGTTGGTTAGAATATGGCAATTTCATCAAGTAATGTGTCCTCTCTTTCGATAATGAACATTCATATTTTGTCTAACTACTGAATGAGAGTATTCATCCACATTCCAACAATTTACAATCATATGCAAGCTTATCAAGCTTTCATCAAATGAGCAACATTACTGGACTCAAAGCTGGCAAGTTTATTGATATATTTTTTCTTCAAACTTTATCTGAGTTTATTGGGTGATTGACTAACAAGCATGAACAGCAGAACAGAGTTGTTTCCTCAAATATTACTCACATCAATTACTAGATTGTGTAAATTTTAGCTATAAGAGGGACAATTGTATAAAGCTTTACTGGATTGGCAGATTTGGGCCACATCCTAATCAAAATATTGTACATTCTACGTACGATTTCATTGAAATGTATATCAGGTATGAATTCCATTTGATACTGGTTCTTTTAAAGGTGCTTCTTCAGTCATGGTTGCTAGAGGAGATCTCAGGAATGCTTCAATATTCTCTCCTGAGGGCAAACTACACTGGAAGATACGAAAAGAGGGTATGCTAGGATGGTATGTTTTCCCGTGACCTGCAGTTTAATTTGAGCTTGTCCCCTCATTTCCCTTCCGAAACAAATGAAAAATTCTTGTCGGAAACAGTTTTGATATGGCATTATTTACCCTTTCGTAATTTTTCATAGCAATATTTTCCATACAGACTGGCATGTATAAACTGGGTTTTGAAGGTACATGATCTCACAGGCCTTTTTGCTTCTGACTTCAGAGTATGTTATGGGATAATGACCTCAAAAGCACAAAGCACACATTGAAGAAAACAACAGTGCATTATCCTTTCCCTGAATTCCCGGAGGGGAAGATTGTGATCAAGTCAGAAACCTTGGCAGGTTTATCGCAAGTCTTGTATATTTTCAGCTTAAGTCTTGTATATTTTCAGCTTAAGAAAACCAATTAATGAGTTTTCACCGCTACCCATTTGCCGTGGTTGTTTGCCATTGATTCTATTTGTGTACATTTTTTTAGCTTATTCCAAATCTCCTCTCTCCCTAGGTCTTACTTTACACATTCTTAATAGCTATGTATCCCCGTAGAGAGATCAAATCAGTAAGTATTTAGCCATTATCAATTATATAAACTGTGTAAAGGAGACTCAAATGGAATGCAGAAATTGATTATGAACCCTCCTAGAGCAATTTTGAGTCTCTTCTAAACAGTTTTGTTTCTTGAGCTTATGTTGCTTACTAGATCTTCCAGGCAACTTTACGGAGAGGAAAAGTACCATCAGTTAGTCAACGAGAATCGATTCTTCATCAATGGAAGCAGATGAGCCTTACCAGGCGTACTGCCTTTTTGTCCAAATTCAACAGAATCGCCTAGTCTAGACAAAATGCAGATCTATTATTTGACTTTACACACCATACATCTGGATTTGACCAAACCACAGAGGTTACATAGATGTGAATCAGCTTAATCTGAAACGGTATAGCGACTAGGTTGATGATTTTTTTTTCCCAATTCCCATGGGCATCATACGTCCCAGACTGGAGGATATGCATTCTTTGAACAGAGGTAGTGATATGTGTCTTACCAATTCTCAGTTGATTAATAACCTGGTTACATCTCAGGTCTTGTAATAATTCTTTCTCTCTCTTCTTTAAATTTCTTACATCATCTTATAAACCAGTGCATAATTTTTGTTAATTGCACTGAAATTTATTGACATATTTTATTTCTGTGTTAAAATTAAGATAATTTTAATTTTTTTAAATTTAAATAAATTTAAATAAATTTTTAAAGTGTAATTTTTATTTAATATTATATTAATATTAAATTAATTTAAATTTAAATTTTAAAAATTTAATGAATATATGTATTTATTGTCAAAAACATAATTAAATTATGAGTTTACTTAAATGAAATAGAAATTCAAGTTAAAATACATCATTTGTTAATCTGTAATTTATTTAAAACATGTAGTATCATAATCAGATTGGACCATACCAAATTTCTCACTGTAATAAATTCGATCATGCGCCTCTGCCTTCAGGTTATTTTCAATGATCAATAATGGGCGCTGCGCTTCTAGAAATTAATAATAAACACACTGATGGTGACCAGCCGAATGCTGATGTCTCTTACGATGCCTCTACTTAATTTCATCAGACTAATTGAACGGCTAGGATTGACGATCCCTCCATACTTTGTCTGTTACTGAACATACCAGATGCTCCTTCTCCCAAAATAGATGGATAAATCCTTGATAAAATATGTCTTCAAGGCCATTTTCGCAATATTACACAAAAATCTCTCTTGCTTGCTTTCTATTCGTCCTCCTCCACGGAGAGAAGGCGTTTCCTTCCCACTCAGGTTTCTCTCTTCTCTATACTTATGCGTACGTAATGAATCCAAGTCCTTCCTTGTGGTTCCTCGGCGTTTCTCTTCTAGATTTTGTAACCCTAGATCAATTTTTTTTTTTTTTGCATATTTGTTTAATAAAAAAGTTGTAATTTTATGAAATTCACGACCTTATACTTTCGTTGCAATTTCTGATTATTCTTTATTTTAATCTGCTTACAAAACATTTATTATCCAGTTATGCCTTTAGTTGGCGATCTTCATGCTTGATTTTGCG
Source organism: Swietenia macrophylla (assembly GCA_032401905.1). Lineage (NCBI taxonomy): Eukaryota > Viridiplantae > Streptophyta > Magnoliopsida > Sapindales > Meliaceae > Swietenia > Swietenia macrophylla. The sequence goes on along the minus strand of CP135586.1, from coordinate 2,582,161 downwards.
AGATTTGTCATTATTGAGTGATTCTATTGTCTTTACAACGGAGATTGATGTAGTTTTGTCGCGGAATGTGTGATTTTTATTTGATTAATATGATTATTAATAATGTAATACTGTTAATAGTTATTGATGTGTTATTGCGTTCTAATTGTGGATTTATTGCAGTTGAAGTTTAGAACTTGCTGCAAATTCTTATATTTAAGATTGGTAACTACATTTCTTCCTCATGCTTGTGTTACTTTAAGAATTATTTTTGTCATCCTGTGTAATTTTTTCCTTAGAATATTGGTTATTTGTGCTCAAGTCTCTGCTCGGACATCGGTAATATCCATTTTGTATGGAGTGCGATGAGATTTATTGATATTGATGCATTGGTTGAGTTGATGAGAAAATGTTGGTATTGAATGTTATTGTCTGTGCTGATTTTTGTGCAGCATTTGGATTTTGGAGTTATATTACTTGGTTACTGCTTGATGCAAGTTTTAATTTTAGGTATTGATGCAAGAATGCATCATTTATTGTGTAAGGAAGACAATGAATGGCTTGTAATTTAGCATATCAATTGCTGTATATGCAGTGAAACCAATGAATGTATGGATTATTCTTTCTGGATGTAATGTGAAATACACTAATCAGCTTATACCACTGAATTTTAGTATAGTGACTGTTATTGTTGGTCGGTGACTACTAGTAGGGGTCTAGACGGTATAGTTTGAGAAATTTGATGGAGATAGTTGCTTCGAATTCTGTGCATTTGTTACTTCAAATTATGGATCAGTATGTCTGGCTGATCTATTGCCTGATGCAAAACTGTGACTTGTGCTTTTGTGATGGAAAAGATATTTTTTCCATTTGAAATTCAAAAGTTACCTTTCTTGTACTTCTCAAGTTTTCCAACTTAGTTTAATTTAAGCTGTCTTCATCTGTTTATCATGAACTTCAATATATTTGAACTCACTCTATAAAATTGTCTTGAGATTCTGATCATTGAGAGTAGAAAACCTGCTCTTGTTTTATGTTTTTTTTGCTCTCAACACTTGCACTGCAAATTTCACTAATAAAAAAAAGAAGGTTTGGTTAACAAATTAACTGCCATACATACTGTGATGATTAATGCATGCTTATAAGATTTCAATACTTACACAGTTAAGCTCATTGGAAAATTATGCGAGTGATGGCCTTTACCATTTTAAATTTTGCCAAGAATGTTTTTGACTTTTTATTACTGTAAACTACTGCATTGCTTTTGTTGAGGGGTTCTTTTTTGTACATATTGTGAGTTAACAAGAAGAGTGAGTGGAGGCGGGAAGCTAGAAAGTTTGTACACGAGGTCATTCTATGCTGATTCCCAGTAATCATGTGATTTCTAGTTCTCTTTTTGTATGAGGACAATATATGACTCAACGGTCTTTATTTTTCAAGAGATAAATGATTCTTCAAACAGAGTTGATAATCGGCTTGTTTACGAACTTTTTAATTAATGAGATAACAGGCATCTGAGACATCTATTTGTCCTCTTAATTACCTACTTTAATCTTTCCTTTTAGGATTCATAAAATTAACTCCATAAAACTTTTTTAAAGCTTGACACATTCTTATCACAGATAAGTTTGTTTGAGGTTTTGCAGTCTAGATCATTTATTAGATAACTTTTCAGAAAATTCACAGTGAATTGATAGAAATGAGTATCATGGTAGGAAAAATCATGCTTAGAAGTAAGGGTGGCAATTTGTGACATGACCCATCAACTTGACAGAAACACGACAGGAAGTTGAAAGGTTTAGGTTGGCCTAAGATGACAATTATTAATTGTTTAGTGATTGTGCTGCCTGTTTAATAATCGTTTTGAGTTTGAGTTTAGAGTTATCGACACAAGAACCTGTTTGGTTATGACATGAATTTCTTATAACTTATTTATGATGTAATAAAACTATGTTTTATCTGCCATATTTTGAGGGTTTAGTGATACTTAAACCTGTTTGTTTAGACATGAATTTGTTTGTTACTGATTTATAATCAAACTATGTTATATCTGCCATATTTTCTAAGTATTAAGTGATATTTGAACTAAGATTGTTTAGTTTAGCTTTTGATATAGTTCCAACTTAGGATTTGCCATTTCCGGTGATGACTGACCATGTCTGACCCCATGCATCATTATCACTGTCAAAATTTTAATAACGTCTGTAGATTGTCTTATCATAGCAAGTGGCAGATGCTGATTTCTTATTGTCAGATGGTCATCTTCTTATAAGCGAGGGATCCATATGGGTGTTTGCATGGAATCAGAGCCAACAGTTTTTTATGGAGCTGACTCAGCATTTAATATTCCATTTTAATGACTGTCTAAAGTGCTGGTGTGACCACATCTATCAATGTGTACATTGGATATTGTTGTTGTAGTTTGTTACATTCACTGCAAGGAGCGGATTCTTATTTGGGCTTCTAGAATTTGTCTTCTTATTGAACTTTGAGGATTCTCAGAACCCTTCCTGTCTTTCCATCACTGTAGCTTTGATCCTTCAACTGCATTTTGGTTTGTTAAGTCTTTCTTTTCAAAAAAATTCATGCTGAGCTCGATTGTTGCCTCAGAACATCCTTTATTTATTTACATTGTGATAATTTATACATTTGAGGGAAAAACCAAGAGGAATAGAAGGAGGAGGGGCTTTGCTATACCCATGCATGAAATTATATCCACGAGATGTACACTGTTTTTTTTTTCCTTTTTCGATCACTTGTGTAATTTGGATTGATGATTCATCAGTGGTAGAGTGTGGTTCAGTTGTTTACATAGTTATTTGCTCCTCTCTTTCTTTTTTTCCCCCCACTCAAATAGAAGAATACAAGGATTGACTATCACTTTTACAATTTATAGGTAAGAATTAACCCAAGACTTCTCCACCTTGTTGATGTCTGTGCTGCTGTGGCATTTACTAAACTTTGGAACTGTTTGCAATCTGAGTTCGAGGATTCTTATGCTGTGCATGTTGGCTGTTGATTGAAGTCTTTGCAGTTAGATAATTCAACTATAAACTAAGGAGTATTTTTTTTCTCCTTTTTTCAGGTTGATTCCTCAGCCCAAACTGCAGATACGGCTAATTTAACTGAAAATGGAGCTGAATAACATTATGGATGCTTTTGATCGTGTTATGAAAAAGCAAAAGCTGTCTTGCTCTAAAACCCAACAAGTGATTGATCTGATCGTCCATGAAATTGAAAATGCATTGGAAACTATCAAGTCATCTTGCGGAGTTGGTGACAAACATGTCCTAACTGCACTTAAGAAAACGCTGCAAGAAATTGGTCCCCTCAGTCAACTGGAAGACACACAGAAGGAACTGAACATAGCGTTGAGCAAGTACACAAAAGTTCTGGAGAAATCCTTCAATCCAGATATATCCAAGGCATACAGAAACATAGAATTTGATACTCACACAGTTAACCAAATAATTGCTGGTCATTTCTACCGTCAGGGCTTTTTTCATGTTGGTGACTGCTTCGTAAATGAGACCAAGGAATCTAATTGTGCTGTTGCTATGAAGTCCATTTTTCAGGATCTGTGTCAAATACTTAAAGCCATGAAGGATCGGAACCTAGAGCCTGCATTGAAATGGGCTGCTGTGAACTCTGATATGCTTGAAGAAAATGGATCAGACCTTGAACTGAAACTTCACAGCTTGCAGTTTGTGGAAATACTACGAAATGGAAACAAAGAGGAAGCTCTCAAGTATGCCAGAACCTGCCTTGCTCCTTTTGCTTCAAACCATGTGAACGAGATTCAAAAGCTGATGGCCTGTCTCATCTGGGCTAATAAACTCGAGAACTGCCCATACCCTCGATTTGTATCTTCAACCAATTGGGTTACCGTGGCAGAGGAGCTAACTAAGCAGTTCTGCAATCTTGTTGGACAGTCTTATGAGAGTCCCTTGAATGTAACAATAGCTGCAGGTGTTCAAGCCTTGCCTCCACTTTTGAAGTTTATGACTGTGATGGCAGCAAAGAAGCAAGAATGGCAATCAATGAAACAGTTGCCTGTGCCAGTGGAATTAGATAAGGAGTTTCAGTTCCATTCGATCTTTGTATGTCCTGTGTCAAAAGAGCAATCAACTGAAGATAACCCGCCGATGATGATGTCTTGCGGCCACGTGCTCTGCCGGCTTTCTATTACCAAGATGTCAAAGAACAACTCCAGAACTTTCAAGTGTCCATACTGCCCATCTGATATTGATGCATCTAAGTGTAGGCAGCTGTACTTCTGATTCGTATCCTTATATGTATTCTGGGTTGTAACTTGTATTTACCTCTCTCTCTCTCTCTCTGGAACAAAATTTGAAGTTAAGAAACAAACTGGTGTGGTGTGGCGTGGTGTGGTGTTGTATTGTCTCGTCTCCTGTAGTCAGGGCGTGGTGGTGACGGCGAAAGCTGGTCTGTTGTACACTGTTAATTGATGCATTTGTTGTAAATAGAAATTCTTTCCCCATCTGTTTTTAGTTCTATGGGCGAGTTACGACTGGTATGTAGCATTGTTCAGAAATTCAGGTCCAAATTGAGAGGCTTTCCCTTCCCATTTGGAGAAGAATTTGTGAAGATCGAATCTTAGTGAACAGTAAGAAGCCATCAGGAGATACGGGTGGCTTCTCTGCCCCTGGTAAAATAAGCAGGCAATCCGAAGGTATTTCTCCCGGATTGCTTGGCGTGGGCTGGTATTCGGGGAAATGGGCTTAATGTCAATGATCCATGAAAGATTTTTCAAGTAGGTCCATAAACTTTTTACAAATCTCTTAGGCATCAAAAGCATTTTCTTTTCGTGGAAAACGCTGAACAAATGCCAGATGTTCAATTAATTTCAATCCAACAACATATTATATTTGTTTGAAATAAATTTAGATCAATCAAATTTCTTTGAAATATATCAATAAAATAGAACAAATTAGAAGAAGATCGCCAAATGGTACTCTTAATAAAGTCCCTTCAAAACAAAGAATAATGGCTGATGAAGAAGTATTTGACCTGCACAAACAAAAAAAAAAAAGAAAACCCTTGGCATTAGTTAAGACAGTATACGCCAAACCAAAATTATGATATTCCTGTCAAATAAGTTGATATGATGCATCTACATTCGACCATGGTTGTATTCTGTTGTCTAGAAACAACCCAGCAGCGTGCAGAATGTAGGGATATTCCACGACCGAGGCATTAAACATTTTCCAGCTCATTTTATTAATTATAGTATCTAACGCCCTTTCGTAAGTTTCTTTCAGTTCAGAATTTTATCTAAAGATTTATGTACCCTTAATTTTCATCTTCATTTTTGAGAAGCTTTCTACAGAGAAGGCACTTAACTAACAAAATTCTAGTAGTTGTACCAGGAATTTGTAAAATTTTAACAATTTTTTTGGAAGATTATTTGTGAATTGGCGTTGCTTAGAAGATTAGTGAGGAACATTAAGCATCACTTTTCATGGGTAGTTGATGGTATTTTACGAATCAACTGCCTCATTTCATGCTACTTATTAGTGCTATGCATAATCAATACTTGTATCCTTTTATTTGGGTATACATTATTATAATTTTTGTTAAGAAAACAGAAAGAAAAATCAAGTTGTGCGGCTTCGATATGAACATTTAAAATCAAGTTGCAAACAAAAGGTACACACTCGTCGAAACCCACCAAAAGCTTAAAAAGTGTGCGCAATTTCAGGGAAAAGAAAAACATCGGTAGTAACCACCAAAAGTGAAGGAAAGGGGCAGCAGGCAAAGCGAAAAAGCCAGCAGCAAATGCGGCAATTACATAAAAAGAACCTCTGTTTAAATCCTTGTTAAGCTTAAGATTACTGTCTCTTCTACTCTACTCCACTCTACACTATTCTTTTTAGGCTTCAAAAGCCTTTACAACTTCCCCTTTTCTTTACTACTTTTAACAAACGTGTAACTATTGTCATGCCAACGAAAAAAGAAAATTATGCATTGATAACATAAAATGGGAAGAAACAGAAACCAATGAAAGTTCATTTCATGATATAATGTGGTCCTCGTTAATTTCTCCCTTTTAACCTAGTGATCATGATTTATTGCTTTGCCTTGGGATAGAGGAAAAGGAAATATTTTTAGAGACATGCACATGCTTATTGACTGGGGTTTACTGTGGCTCTCCATTTTATACATATTCATTTGGAATGAAAGCTATCTCCATAATTACGTGGCCCATGATTTTAACCATGTTTTCAGCTTAGCTACTCCTTGTTTAGGTAAAGGATGCTCACTGTTATGCATTATTTACTTCGTAGGGTTTCTTCGTTTCATTGGGTCTTGTTTTCTGGTCCAAAATAATGGATAGGTAGGGTGATTAACAAATTTGTTCTCATGGCTTTTGAAAGTAACAAATATGCAAGCAAATTTATCAATCATCCCAAATCCATCCCTCTCATTATTTTATCATACTTCTTTTCGAAGTATTGAGGGACCATTAAGTTATAATATAAAACTATATGAACAATGCACTTATATGATTCTTTCAATTCTTTTGTATCATTAAATAAAGGATGCATTGATAAAAAAAGGGTCTAAGTTCATTAATTTTCATGAATAGAGTAGGATGGCATTGGGGGGGACAAATTTGATACATTATGTACATTTATGGACTTATTTATTGCTTTCGTAAATTCTAGGGACTCATTTGTTAATTTCTCTATCAGATGTTATTGAATTTG
>CP135586.1:2518081-2575051 GCA_032401905.1 Swietenia macrophylla | reverse complement strand
CAACTGGTATTGCATTTGCATTTGTGGATAAAAAATAAATATAAAAATTTATTAATAAAAAATAAAAAATAAATATAAATTTTTATATTTATTTTTAAATTTTTTTATTAATAAATAATATTTTTTATTAATTAAATTATCATAACCCATGTGATAAAATTATTTTATCTCGTCTTTCACTTTGCATTTTGTGTTTAATTATAATGTCATTCCACAAATGCAAATGCAATACCAGTTGTACAAATTTGCTTTATTGATAAATCATGTTTATATCGTGGAGCACGTCTCCCTCTTTTAGGTTGTAAAGAGTAAGGGTGACATAGCAGCAATGGCCACCCACAATCAATATCAATTCTTGGAAACTTTCCATAAATTTTATGTCGAAAAATTTGTGCCCCTATTCTTATCCACGAGCATGTTAGAGATTATTTACAATATTTTTTTATCTTTAAAATTTTTAACTCTTACATTATTATTTTAAATTTTATATTTATATTTTAAAATTATTGTTATGTATTATAAATTGATATTAATTGATTCAATTTTATATTTTATATTCTAAATTTTTTTATATTAATAATTTTAAATTTATTATTTTATTTTATTTTATTTTAAATTTTGTGTTAAAAAATATAAAATACATGAATGCATATTAGCAGTTCTTGTATCTGCATAGTGTGATGTGCCCACATTTCTTTGTTGAGAAATTGCTCAAAACCATAGTAGGTTTTGTTAGTGGATGAGAATGGGGTTGAGTTTCCTCTTTATATTAATTATATGCTGAAGTTGTATGGTAAGTGGGAAAGGAATGCAGTGCACATTTTTTTCATGGACACTTGTACTTAATTTGGTTGCCTAATTTCTGTCCATGAACTTTTGTTTTGTCACTAATTGGACAAATCGTACTTACCAATGCACCTTTGCAAGCAAGGATAAATTGTTTAGAATGTGTTAAATTTTTTTTAAATAATAAAAAATAAGTATTTTATAATATAATTCATTTATGGATAAAGTAAACTCTTAATAACTCTATTTTGAGAATGAATTTATTAATTTTTTTTAAAAAAAAATTAAATTTTCATTGAATAAGTTATTGATCTTACTTTGAAATAATTTAATTACGGTCGAGTTATTTATTTAATGTCTAATTTATGCTAATTGGTATTTAAATTACATACACATACACACCAAATGCAAAAAATGAATTAGTAAGTGAGTGGTGTGGGTCCTTTTTCATAATGTGTTGAAATTATATGATTAGTGGAACCGTATCCTTTTGATGCTACAAATAAAGTGAAACAAGCAAATCTACCTTCCTTCCTTAAATTCATCCTTTTGTACTAAAATTCCCTAACGAATACAATTCATTTCCCACATGTGATGAAGACAATTTAATTCATTGTCGTGAGATTAGACAGCAATTGACTATCATTGTTTCTTGGAGAAACACTCGGGTTTTCTATTAATTAATTGGTGTAATGCTTGGCATTATCCTAAAACCAAAACCACACCCACCAATATTTCACAAAAATAAATTAGTTAATAAAAACAAAACATACAAAAACAAGAACCCCCATTTGGATATTTTTCAATCATCTTGCAAGAAGACTCCCAACTACTTCCAATTTTGCTTCGCACACTCCATTGATTAGACCCAACAACCATTCAATGATAATGCAATCCAATCACTACACAACGCATCACAAACATACATACATACATACATGCATAGACCCCCCTTTTTTTTTCCTTTTTTTTATATATTTATATTTATTTATTTACTCTATCCTAATAATTTTCATTTTTATTTTTACTTTATTTTTTATCGTCTCATAACTCAATCAAGCACACGTGGGTTTGCCATTCATTTCACTGTCTGCTCTTTTACTCTGCACAAAAGGGGCCTAGCCGTCCGCTACCGCTTGTCACTATTACGCGCCTGCCCCTGCCCTTTTTCGTCATTTCCTTTTTCAATTTAATGGCGTTATATTTCTTTTTTCATATTACAATAAATAGATTGAAATTAAAATCTGGCATTTTCAAAGCCGTGCAAATCGCTGACTCTGTTCATATGTTTCCTCATGATCGCCACTTTAGCCAACCGCTCAGCGGCTCGCCAGGCTGATGTCGGCGTCAGCGGCTCCGGCTTCTCCTCTGCTTGCCCAGTAATTCGTTGCCTCTGACTTTGCCCCTGCTCCAGTTGTTGCTGCTGCCAGCGTCGATGCAGCTCGGCTATCTCCCCATCCAAGCCCCGCAAGTATTCATCGGCTGAGTTAGAGTTCCACTGTAATAACAAAGCTCGAGCCGATGATAACAAATGATAAGCTCCTGACAAATCGTTCAGCTCCATCAATCTCCTGGACTCGGCAACGGCTCGAGTGCTTACGTGGAGATTCCTCATCCGTGCGATGCTAGGTGATGATGATCTAACGGCTTGTGGCCTAGGTGCCAACATGGCTTGTTCATTAGAACGGATTAGATCCTGCGATGATGGGTCACTGTAAGAAGACCGTACGGACAACACATGGCGGGCCCCGATGGATGAAGCGGGCACTTTCATTTCGATTAATAATTCCCTTTCTTCCTCGGCGTATAGATCGCCTAACCGGATCGACCCCGATCCGAGAGCTTTGGGGCGTCCCGTTACAGAATAAATCGCTGCGATTTCAGCGGGAGCCGACCCGGACGCTAACCTGAGCTCGAGTCTCAGATCCCGAACCACCACAGTTAACAAATCACCCACGCATTTGACAAACGCCTCATCATCGGGGGTGCGGTTACACACGCCGTTAACGTTGAAACCAATCGAATGAACCGGGATGTCTGAGTGTGAAAAGCGCGTGGAAGACACGGAAGGTGATGAACGGTTGTGATTGGACGATTTAATCTCTGATAAACGGTTGTGATTGGACAATTTAATCTCTGATAATATGATGATACTAGCAAAGGGATTTTTCTCGCGACGGTCTTCGAGCACTTTAGCCGCTTTCTTCAGCGCGTCTTTTGCACACGTTCCTTGGTCGATAGTCGAAAGCGCGTCGACTATCCTCCGTGCTGACCTTCGACCGTTTGTAGTCATACGCCGTAATGGAAATAAACGTTTCGAAGCATTAGAAAACGCAACGATCGACAAACGGTCAGCAGAACTTAACGACGAAATCACCAATCTCATGGCTCGTTTCATCATCTGAAGCTTAGGACCGCCCATGCTCAAGCTGACATCCACCACCGTGACCAAATCAACTGGAGCTCGTCGCATCCCGGGGACCGGTACGTAAGGTGGCGCCCTAACCTTAAATACGATCGCGTACGTTTCATGACTCCTGCCAACAGCTATCACCGCAGAATCCGGCAATAAAGTTAGCTCAAGATTCCATGATGCAGAGACAGGGACAAAGAATCCTTGAAACTCTTCTTCCTCGGATTCGAGGATGGGATTGAAGTGAGATAAAGAAATCGGAGAGATTAACGGCTCGTCGTCGTTGTAAACTTTGAAAGTCCTGGTTTCTTTGTCCTTGCTATTTTGAAGAGACAAAACAGGGACTTGTTTCCAGTGAGTGTTGCAGACAGGACAGGTTAGAAGCCGATGGCTGTTCTTAATATGATTGGCTATGCAAGGGAAGTGAAAACTGTGTGAACATTCAGCGGTGAAAATTGCCGTTCCTTGTCCGGTTTTCACACTCTGTAAACAAATCCCGCAGCGAGTCTGCAAGAACCAAAAAAAAAAAACGAGAACCATCAAAAAATAATAATGACGATAACAAATTAAAGAACTAGAGAACCAACTTTTACTCAAGCTTGAAATGTGGATGATACAGGTACATACTTTGGATAGACGGGAGCTGGTTCTGAGAAAGGAGAAGCCGGAGGGAGATTTGGGTGATGAAGGATTAGAAAAAAGCGATAATCTGGGACTGTTATTCCTAGATTTTCTAGTACTAGCAGTTGCAGGGTTGGTGGTGGTTTTGCATTGGAGTTTGGGGCTGTTGGGAACAGAGGCAATGGTGTTGCATCGGAGACTTGGGCTTGAAACTGGCTGGGATTGTAACCGAGGTGTTGAAGGGTTGGAGAAAAATCCAAATTTTGAGCCGAATCTCAGACTTTGGCTGCTATTGCTGCTGAAATGTTGTTGTTGTTGTTGTTGTTGATGATGATGTTGTTCTTGTTGGTGCTTCTGCTGATGCTTATCTTTAGCGATTGATGTACAGAAAGCTCGTCTCCACCCAGTTACCATTGCTGCAATCAGAATCTAATTTCTCTCTTTGTCTCTCCAAAAGCGAATTAAAGGAAATTCTTTTCCCCAAATAATTGGATTTATTAGTATAAGAATCAGCTTCCGCTTCTTGTTTCCAATCGCCCTCCCAACAGAACGGAGAAACTCTTCTGCTATGCCCAACAAATGTTCTCAGTGTTTGCAGTTTTTTTGCTTTTTTTAAATCTACTCCCCCTCTTTATCCACATGATGCTACATATTATCACATATAAATAATAGCAAAGCAAACGCGTTACTATAGAAATGGCAACAGGAGGTTTTACTTACAGTAACAAGTCAACGAAGTTGGCTTCAGCCGTTTTGCTGCCGCTCCTTGTTGTTTTGTTTAGTACAAATCACGATCCCACGTTATCGTCACCACCGACCTCTTCCGTGCAAAGACAAGCGTTTATCCAAAAGAGGTACATTTTATTCACACTTTCGCCTCGCCTCTCGCTACGTTAACCCCATTTTCACAAGCAATTTTCCTTTTTAAATCTTTTACGTAGGTGTAAGGGTTCTGCTGTTGTTGACGCCACAGTAATTTTCTGACACAACCCCATCTTTTGTCGATGGTAGAGAAATACAAGTACACAAATTTTGTATTAGATTCTCAAAATATCGTACAAAAATACCAACACTATACTCCCATGATTATTAATCATAAATAATGATTTTTTTCTTAATTTTTTATATTATTTTTTAAAAAAATTCAGTAACACATAATCACAAAACATAATTAAGGATTTAAATTTTATTTTTATTATTTTTAATATTTTTTATTCTTTAACAAATAAAAATTAATAAAAAATATAAAAAAATTAAGAAAAAATTTTAATCTATTAATCATACTGATGAATGTGATTCAGTGACTTTAAATAAATGGGATCTCACTTGTTTCTTTGAATTTGTAGGAGGATAAAATAGTCATTGCATTAATTGTCATTGATAATTACAATTAAATAATGCTTTGAATAAGTGCCCTTTTGGTCTATTTCTTTGAAAATAAGAATATTTAACATCAAGTCCCACAACAATCAATAAGCATCAGTAGATAGAGATATCAACTATTTTGACGATGGGTATAACCATTTCTATTGGAACCCACAATTATTTAAATATTAATTATAATAATAATAATAAATAAATAAATAAATATATGTATGGTGAGCATGAGGTGAGAGTATTTTGACTTATAAATTCCAACTTATCATATGACTTAAAAGTGAAAAGGATAGATGAATTGACATTATTAATTGAATTTTTTTTTTGGCCAAAATTAAGTCTAAATTTCTTCTCAAATAATGAGTATAAAAATTATCTTTCTAATTTAATAATTAATTATTTGAAATTAATATAAAATATTTGTTAAATAAAATAAATATATATATATATATATATATTTGTGTATAAAACACAAGTATTAAAACATTTCCTTTTCATTTAGTTCTTATACATAAATTTTTCAAGAGTTTAGGTCTCAATTATTATTTTTTTACATTGAAATCCTTAATGTAAAATAATAATAATAATAATAATAATAATAATTATTATTATTATTATTATTATTATTATATTCGATTTACAATGTTGTATACTACTTCATCCTTTAGGAGAATAGGCTAAAGAGTTTAACAAATTTTATAATACTTTATATTTACACTAGAATTATTACTGGTTGTCCTAAACTTGCAAATCTTACATAGTGTTTCATTACATTTCTAAAAAGGAAAAAAATTATGTCAAAATCATACATATAATTTGAGATTTCACTATGTGATTTAAGACTTATAAATAGTGTATATATTAATATCATAGTGTGATAGAATTTGAAAAATTGGAATTAATGCACTTTGAAAATGGGATATGGTAAGAGGATTAATGTTATGTGAATATTGGGTAAGGATTCATATTCTTTTAATTTTAATGGGTTATTGGGATAACATTCAAGGACTTGTTTTGACAAAGTGGGGACAAAGAAGTTGCACATCACAAGGATTGTCGAGAATATGGAGCCCATGCCGATTATAATGGAAATCGTTCATTTCCTTTTACATTTATCTTATCATGTAATGATGAGTAATGTTTATAACATTCATACTTGCATTAAAATGGTTGATTATTATTGTTATGATTATTAATTATAGGCTTTAGGTGGGTTTAATGATTAAGAATTCAACCTCAACTTATAATTTTAGAATCATGTTTCTTTGTAATATTCCAAAGATGTCTACCTATACTTGATTTTGCATTAAATTTTAACTAATTTTAGGATTATTAAATATACAAGATGTTTAAAAATTATGCCAACATGTAAATTAATATATTAATGTTAGTTGCAGTGATTCAACGGTAATTTTAAAATAATTGATTCAGATAATTAGTAATTAATTAAAAGTAAAAATATAAAATTAGAATTTAAATTTAAAATTAATTATATATTTTATTTTATTAAATTAAATTAATATTAAATTCGATAAAAATCACATTTTAAGATTTTGTCTAAATTTTTTTCGAAATTCAAAACCTTCCTTCCTTATTTGATTGCAATTGAATATACGAATATCTCTTAGTGACACTTGAAATAATATACATATCACAAACAGGAAAATGTTATGTATATCACATTATAGCATATAGCATGTGTACCCGTAATAGTAATTTTACACTATAATTCGTGAATATATTGTTCAAATTTGATGGGTGGCAACGTTATTAACGTTCAATTATTAGCCCAATCCACAAGGAATGTCTGAATAATCCAAAGGGTGTATTCCCAAATATACGATTCTATGCCACTTCATTTAGAAAATCAAAATCAATTGACAGTTGCAGTCACGTGCTCCCACCCATCCCATCTCTACTAATACTGCAGGAGAAGTGACGGTGAACCTTCACATTGGCCCTTGATTTTTGATTTTGACAGTTGCGATCACGTGACGTGCCTCCCTCCTCTCTCCGCGCCATTTACTCAGCCCGACGGTTCGCCTCCTTGGAACCCCCCACACCTCACCACTGGGATGCCGTTTGTCAGACTCACAATTCAGATAAAAGAGAAATAATATTTATATTTTAACCTTCTTCCACTGGCTTTTCTTCTCCCGGTTCACACTGTTTCGTCCTTTTCACTTTGGACGGCTAATCTTTACCGGCCACCGGTTCAGATGTATCGTCTCTGAAAAAACATTCCATGTGGCACGTGATCGTTGGTGAAAAGAAACGAAGTCTGTCAGAACTTACTGGTTGACTAGTCAACATTTGAAACCTTAAATTTATTTAAGAAGAGGTATATATTTTTTCCTTAACTATTATTTTATTTATAAATATTTTTTTATTTTATTAATTAAATAATTTTGTTATATCTATTATATAAGTATAAATAAATTACCTCATTTAAATTTTTTTAAATTAAATTAATAAATTAATTATAATTAAATTTAAGAATACTAAAATTTTGTACTTTATGTTAATCATAATTAAAAGAATGTCCATCAAGGCATGTTAATAATCATTAATTATGAAGTATTTTTTTAATTAAGTAAACAAACTTGGAAATTAAGTATGCAAAGGAGGACCAAATCCCATGTTGGTTGACCATCCAAAAACGAATTCAGATATTTTGTTAATTTAAAAATATTTAACCATTATTATTTGTGTGTGAATTGGGATGGGATAATTATTTTTTGACATATTATTTTTATTTATTATAATTTTTATAAAAAAAGGCCCTCTCTTTAATAGTATAGAAAGAGAGAATTAATTCATTTGGTGCATTTATTAGTGTTTAAAAGGGACACATGATGATGCATTTGGCTATACAAACTCTATTTGAAGAAAATTTATCGTATAAATAATACAAGGATCATAAACAAAGTTATGAAACTATCAAAGATTTGAGAGCCACCCCCATTTTTCTTTTTTGACAGTGGAAGATTTCAAACTTGCACTAATTTATTCTATCATCAAGGAAGAGGGGGGTTTAAATAAATCTTTTGGGACATATCCCAATACAAATTAAGCCTTTAAATTAATATTAAAGATTGTGAAATGACAAAATTACCCTTTACCCTATCGTTCCATATAGTCCCTCAATAGGACAAAAGTGTCCTTTCAAAAAGAGATGATCATACTCCTTCAAGAGATTCAAGAAGATTAGATAAGAAAATCTTTGACAAGTAGACCATATCCCGTATGAGACTAGGAGACAACACCATATGATAGGATTCACCGAGATTTAACGAGATTATCTAATTCTTTGAAACACCAAGTTCAAGCATGAGTATGGTTTAAGGCCTCGCTATATTTGTAAATTAGATGTGAGTGAAGCTGAAACCTTAGCATATTGCAATCACCACGGAGAAGATTATGCGCATTGTCTCCACAATGTGAACCTCTAAGTCATACCATTGTCCATTAGATACCATGCAAATCGGCAAAATTGTTTTGTTCTCCGTTTGTTTATTCGATTACATTCTAAACTTTATATCCATTGCTTAAGCAAGCATGTCACTAATAACCAGCACTTTCTTTTTAACCAAGGTAAATCTAATCCATATTTGGCATCTCAATTTCTCAACTAGGTCAATTATAATGAAGTTAAATACGTACAACATAAGTTTATGAATTGCATTACTGAATTCAAATTAATTAATCAAGTGACTGATAATATAGAAACCTAACATTTCTTGGATTTATTTTAATACAAGATTGAGTTTTTCCAAATTCAAAATGCTAAACACATAAGCGTGTTCTTAGAATCATATATATAATTGTTGGTCTAGTAATTACTAGCTATATTATGAGTAAATTTTTCAATAAACACTCGCTCGATTAAATCAAGTTAACTTTTTATGTTTCAATTTATTGAATTTTGTTGTGTAATAGGATATGTAAAATTTAAATTCTTTGCTATATTACTCAAGGTATGTTTGTAATTATTATACTTTTACTTTATTTTAAAATCATAATAGTCAGAATAGTTAATAAATACTCGCTCTTATTTGATAGTTAATATGTATGACTTACCTACTTTGTGTATAACAATTAGTGATTTATTCTACTACGATTGAGGATTAGAAATCACAATAACTCAATTTTTAATATAAATTTTACAAAATGAAAAAAATTATTATAAAATATTTATATTTTAAATAGAAAAGATCTTCATGCTTAATTGTTTATAAGGATTTGCTTAGAATAAAACATTCATAATCCTTTATATCTAAAACCTAAGTGCATGCAAGTGATGGCCAAAATCCTTAAAAGATCTTCCAATAACGACGGAAATCAATGATAGGGCTTAGCCATTTGGTGCCCAAATGGAATGCATACCCCAAACAACATAACAAAAACGAATAACACTCACAAATTAGACGAAATGAATTGTTTTATTTTTTATAAACACATGATTAGCAATTAGTTTTATGAGATTGGCCAAGCTAATCTTCCAATAAAATTAGGTAAAGTCTCACATGGATAAGCAAAGCAAGATGGAGAATCAATAAGAATATGAAACAAGATCAAAAAATATTGAAATAAAAAAATTATTAATGGAGAAGATTGATAATCACATACAGTGATGGAAACTAAAAGATTTTGGTGTAGTTGGTTGTTGAGTGGTTGCTATTATGGTGGCAGATGCGATGAACTCATCTCTGCTAGAATCTTAGCCAACCAACAATTATTATGTACATAAATTAAATGCTTCTCTATTACAAATTAAGGGTGGATTAATTTGATGCATACTCGTCTTTATTACAAGATTAAATGCACCGTTATAGTAAGTATACTTTTAAATATATTGTTGTATGTAGACAGACAAAAGCATGGAAATTTGTTCATTCCTTGACGGCCAAAGAATGAAACAAAATAGTCAAAACTTGAATCGGATCTCTCTGGAATGTAATAACCCTTCCTCATAATTATTGAGTTGCCTGTAGCTGCCGCTACATTGTAGAATGAACACCAAATATGCACTGGCAGCAAGCGCTTTGATAGTTGATATCTTCTGGACAAATTCTGTCGAGAATTAATCACATTTGACAATAATCGAGAACTTGTAGCAGAAAAAAATTTAACAGCCGTAATGACTTTTATCTAAAAGCCTCATTCTTAGGACCATGTAGGCAGGTTAGTGGAAGTTAACATGTAAAAGCATTTTACTCGAAAATCGCTTTTAATTCCGACTGCTGAAACATTATCGAATTCAAGCACTTCTCAACAGACAGCTCAGACCATGCATGGAATTTTTGTTTTCGTCTGTCTGTTGAACAAGTTCGCAGAAAATGTTTCCAACGAGAGTCTGAATCTGAGTCCATAAGGTGGTTCTAAAATATTAATTATTCTCCTCATATAATAACTACGCATATATCAATCTCAATAACTTTCAGGACCAGCATTATCCTATTCCTTTCTTAAATTTATGTACCATAATGATATAAACTGGGGGCCAATGATGTTGTAACAAGCAATACAACGCATTCAATGTGCTCAAAATACACAATTGGAAGTTGGAAGGGACTGAAACATTATGATTTCTGATTGATGATAACAACGATGTATTGTGTGATTATGATGGTGAATTCGGAAATTTGGTGGTAGGAGAAACGCGTGGAGCGTTTGGGGCAAGGACACGAGAGAGGTTTTAAAGAATGGTTTGCAGCCATAAGTGATTTGATGGCTATATTTTGAGTTATAAATGTCTGTTGCTGATTAATAATGGCTGCCCCCTCGGTTATGAAGGAGGAGATGTGGCATATTAGGGAACATATGTGAAAGAATAATGGCAGATTATGAATGTATTTGTTGTAGGAAGGGTCTACACATGCAGTCTGTGTCCACAAATAATGTTATTAAAAGTCAGCTAATTTAGCTCTAAAACAGTCATAGCTACATATACAACAAAAGCTACACTTTTGTAAACAATAGTTTTTCCTGTAACATAAAATGTAAAACTTGTAAACAACATAAACAAGAAGAAAATAAAGCTGTTTTGTTCCTCAAATGGAGGTGAGGATCAGAAGTGATGATCTTGTCAGAAAAACAAATTTTCAGGAAAAGCCAAGTTGTTTTAATCCATCCCACTTGGTCTCTTTTGTGACTTCTACACTCAAGAAGTCCTTTTTCCCAATCAAGATTTTTCATGATGTGCTGTCCAATACCTAAAAGATGAACACTTTACAGTGAATATACTGTCACATTTTCTAAAACAGACAAAGGAGAAAACACTCTTTTGCAAGATAAGAACAAAGTTGAGAGACTCAATAATCCAATATTGAAGTGTCTCATTCATGCACTTAGAGATAATGAGTTGTTGTTGCCAAACAGAATGTCGAAAATGACTTCCATGGCGAAACAACTGGGCAAATTCAAGTGGGTTTAGCTTAAGAGCTAACCTTCTAATTGATCCGATGAAAGAAAAGGCCATAATTTAGGCTTTGGGATGTAGCTTTGTCTTATTGTTTGAAGTATCAGATACGATGTACTGTTTTAACACAACGTTCGCAGAAATGTCAGGTATCTCTTCTTTAGGTGTGAATGTTAAGGCCATGCACCTTGTTTGTGAAAATTTTCATTCCTTTTCCATGACACTACACACGTAACTAGGACCATAGTTTTCTAAGCCATTCCCTCTCTCTCTCTCTCTCTCTCTCTCTCTCTCTCTCTATTGCATGAAAAAGCTAGAATTTACCAAACTATGAAGAATTCTAATTCATCAATTTAGAACATGTTTGTGAAATTAGAATCATCTCTTACCATAAATTTATATAAAATTTGAAAAATATTTTAACATATGTATACTACTATTTGTGTATAATCAAGATTTATTGTTTTACTCGTATAAAAATTTAATCGGACAATAATTATAACCCATATTTATAAGAAATTATATTTTTATTCAATTTAAAAATATAAAATATTTGTTAAATATTCACTCAACTTAATGATTAATAATTATTAATCACTTGTCTACTTATATTTGAATATAATGATCAATAATTTTATTTTATAATTATCTTAAATTTTTAACATGTCACACTTTAATATTAAACATACTTTTACAATAAGAGGAGCCAAATGCAGCAAAAAAATTAGGCTAAGTGCAGGAACTACTACTATTTATCCCACCATGAACGGTTCTAAATTCACAATAAAAGTAAAAAAAAAAAAAAAATTATTAATCATGTTACCTTTTACTGCAGCAAAGTGCATAACCAAATCTATCTTTTGCTTCAAAAGCAAAAATTTCCCACAATATGATGGCCCTATGATTAGAGCTAGAGTTGCCACTTGCCCACCATATGACACTGGAAAGATGATCTACTTTTACCTTTAAATCATTACTAAGCAGGAGTGTTCCAACCCAAAGATTTCAAAAGAATCTATCATTACAATAGAACTCACCATATAACCACTACTCCTTTATCCCATTAGTTAAATCATAATTAATACAACTAATCTAATCAATAATCACTAGCCACTCCAACTTTGCTTTTGTTTTAACTCCATTTTTAACTTCCCACAACGAATTCAATGCTCAAAAATTCATTCCTTCTAACTTGAAGGAGAGAGAACCCGTTATTTTAACCCTTCAAGTTTCTTTGGTTTCATTGGTTTGTGGATAGCTCTCTCCAAAAATGGTCATATATTTTGAAGAGCAAAGAGTACAAAAATATTAAGAATTTGAGTGTCATCCAACCAAATAAAGGGGGATTTGTCAAAAGACATAATTTAATGAAGGTGGTGATGCTGAAAAAGTGACAACATCATAAGCCCTCCAACTTCTGCACCATATAAATCAAAGATACATGGTGATCCACACAATCTAGAACAAGGGAATTTGATTATTTAATCCTGTTGCTAATGATTAAGCTTTGCACTAAAACTTGAGGAATTATTCGAAGCAGCAATAAGTCTACCACCACTACGAATGGGACAAAATTTAAGCTAACCCAAATACATGATCACAAGTCTAATAGTATGGTCTTCGAGAATTCAACATTTTATTATGGTATTTTAATAGTATTGTGTTTGAGAATTCAACTTAGAATTATTGGTTCCACTTTCAAAGATCCCACTTTACTTTCAAAGATACCACTTTGGATTGAAAACTACAAAGCATATCTACAAAATGTCAACATAATGATTTGGGTTTAGATATCGAATGTACAAAACATTAGCTATAAGGTCTGCTTGCATCTCCTCAAAAAAGAACAATGAAAGAGGCATTTCAGTGCATTCTGGCTTTAGTTAGCACTGTAGATAATCTAACAAGAAGATAGAATACTTCTCAATATACCGTAGCAGAATAATCAATGAGATGTTTATGTCCAAGAAAGACATGCATCATACCTACCATTCCAAGTGACGCAGTTTCAAATTTAGCCTAGTAAGCTTAAAATGAGAACGAGATGATCATGCTGTAGATTGTATAAATAATTGCATATACAGCAAGGACAAAAAGAATCCATAAATTAAAACAAGTAGTATTAAGATCATAAAGGGATCGTACTGATTAAAATCGTAGGCTCGGTCAACAGAGGAACAATTATTCTGTAATTGGCGCTTGCATTTTATGAATAATTAATGGCCGCTGAGAGGAACCGATTAAGTAGTTGTTAGTACAGTGTTTAATGCTCCACTGCAAGCAAAAGATAATTAAAGGAATCAATTGATCAGCCTGCACTGCACTGCAGCCTTGTCATTATTTCTCAGTCACTGCTATTTGATAATGTAAATTTGGATTTACCCAAGATACTGTTCTATCAACATTTCTGCCATGGCCAACCTCAGCCTTAAAGGAGTTATTCTGGCAAAAGTTTTATTCTGGCAAATGGAGCATCAGGACTTCAACGATTTAACGATTTAACGGTTTGGTTTGGGTGTCTCCCTCTGTCGAACACATACCAGAGTTTTTGTGTGTATGTGTGTTATTCCTTTCTTCGGCCTAATCTGCCATTACAATTTATACTCCATACTGCATTCTTTATTGATAAAATTAATGGATATGGCTAAGTATTACAATTTATACTCCATACTGCATTCTTTATTGATAAAATTAATGGATATGGCTAAGTTATTGAAGTTCCTACCGAATTTTGGAGTTGGCCAAGCTGCAACTTGTTCTTCTTTATTACTTCGTGAACCTAAAAGTAGTGTCTATTCGTGTTGCAAAGGAATTAGTGTAAAGCTTAGAGCTTTTTGAATTCGACTTCACGTACATTTGAGACTAAGATGCCCTGAAATCACTAAATATATAACAAATACAAATAAGAGAGTATGCAATCAAAATTAAATACAGTATAAAAGAAAACACTTTAATTACTGTATAACACGTTACCTACCGTATTTTCAATGTTAAAAGAATAAATTTCCAATATAACCTTGATGTTGTTTCGTAAATTCTTGATCTCTAAAATAAGTTAAAACCATGCCCCCATTGACCAGGGCTTTGGTTGCTGGCTCCCGTCATTGAGTCATCAACTTTCTTGACCGGAAGGCACTGGACGGACACCCATCCCCATATTCAACTCTTTTAGCATCTTTAAGGATAAGGGAAGACGGGCTAGTTTTTGATGTTGTATACAGAGGAAGCTGTGTGCAATGAAAAATGCCGGCACGGCTTGGGGTGGGATTATTTTACCTACTTAATTTAACAAAAAAATTTTCTACCCCATCTGCCTAGTTTCGGGCTCGAGTCCCGGAAAACTCATTCTGATTTTCCTATCGAAAGCCCAAGGTCAGGCTCACCTTGGTTTTCAAACCTAAACCAGTTTTTTCATATATTGCATTTAGAAATCTAAAGCCAAGGAATAGTGCCTTCCTTTTATCAATATATGTTTAGAGTCGGCTCGTACTACGAACGGATCTTAAATTCAAACCTAAATCGATGCGTTAACCTATATCAGCCGATGTAAGTAAACTATATGATGCAGCAAGTCAATAACATTCTTCTGCTACCTTAAGTGAGCATCATCACGTACATAGTGAGAGACAAAACTCAGAAGGTAAATAATAGCATAATCCATCATCCAGAGTAGTCACGGCACACATTCATCCAATACAATACTCCTTAGACAATTCCAGTCCCTGTAAGAATATATAACTCTACAACTACTAATTATGTGAATATCTCAAAACAATCACCGTAAGCATAGACTTTTGAGACGCAAACATAACAAACTTAGATGAGAACATACATCTCAAACATGCACTGCCACCTTGTGTGGCATTTGTTTTAATCACAGACCGGAAAGCAGCCATCATGCTAGGACACTTGCTAGTTTCTGTTCATGGATTTCTCCATTGCTCTTGGAGCTGTAGAAGATGTACAAAAGACAGTTAAAGCCTACAATGGGTTGTCAATAACAATTAATCAATCCAATGCACATTGTAACTGTACATGCTTAATAGATCAGAGAGCATAATTTCAAAAATTAAGCACTGGAGGGGTACAGGGACCAGTTGAGGGCTACATTTCCTATCTCGATGGCATTATTTACAGATTTGCATGTTAACTAACCATATTAAAGAAACTAATAAGTCAAATTCTTTACAGCATGATGCCCTCACTCTGATTGAGGCTGTCTTACAACTGAGCTAAGTCCCCAAGCTGCCAGTTAATATCTTAGCAATACATGAGACACAATGCATGTCATGAATAGTCAGACAAATATCCAAAATAGAAGCATCCAGATCCACAAGGGCACTTTCATTTTCCATATTTCAGTGAAGACAACATGACTATCACTCAAGGGAAACCACCTAATACAATCAAAATGCATACATTCTAGTGCATGAGATATTTGAATAAATTCTCCGCTCAAGCATGCAACCACAAAGACAAATGCACAAAAAATAATCTTGTTTTAGTGAGGCCACCTAAATAGGCATGCAGTGTGGTAGTTGTTGGAAGGATTAAACTATAAGTACACACCTAGGCCTATGGCATCAGAACTCTTCATGATCTTCAACCTCTTGCATGAATCAATAAACATCCTGCAATAGAATCAAACAGAGTTAGAGCACAGATACACCAGGCAACTCAGGAAAAGAAACTTCAATTTTAATAATCTTTATCTTTAGATGGTTCAACCGGATTTGCCCAAAACTTGAGTCAATCAAAGGAAGATGGCTACCACTGTAATGATATTCACAATAAAATAACTAAAACAAGTGAAAAAAAAAAATTTACCAGGCAACGCTAAGAATTATATTAGCTTAAAATCAGTTTACAAAAGAGATGAAGGATCATTAAATTAGTTTATTATGTTATTATTCTAAAGATAACCATGACAAAGCCTACAGAGTTTTTGACTTCAGAACTTTCATTTTTGCAGTTTGCAGTTACCCATTTTTTCTATAAATTTTCCAACTAAACGAAGATCCTTTTAAGGACACAACCAATCTTAGAGAGCCTCACGGACCAGACAATCTCCAGTCTTATGATTGATGTTACCCATTATAGGTAAAACAATAATAATCTGCCATGTTTTTCATACTGTGACCCCAAAAATTTTATTTGCTGACCAAATGTAGAGCTAGATAGGCAAAAGCAAAAGCTTTCTGACTTGAGGGGCAGCAAATAAATCTACTTCCCAATCATGTATCCAGCATAATAAGAAGAATTTCAAGGAGAGCATGAGGGGCAATTGCTCCTTTCACTTTCCCCAGATCCACATGCATATATTAAATTTAGAACAAAGTCATACACAAAATAAACCAACCATCAATATTTTAACATTTTCAGACTGAAAATATCCTAGAAAACTTATTAATAAATGTAAAAACATTAATGCAGTAACTTAGATGCTTGAATCAATAATGAACAGATGCTTGTATAATTATATAGCCATACCAATGGTCTAAAACCGTTTTCAATAAAGTTACATCTCACAAAGGATTTACAGCAAAGATTACCATGACAATTGACAACAAAGTGACATTTGAATATTACTTATCATGTAAGCATATTATTTATAGCATGTTTAAAAGCCCTGGCAACATATCCTCAAAGTTAAATCTAGTAATTCAAGCAAGAACCTTAGAAGCTTACAAAAAGTGTTAAATGATAATTCCATGTGCAGAGATTGCAACAAAAAGTGTTTAGACATGGTTTGTAATGAAAAGCAGATTCCAAATTCTCCTGACTCCTAAGTTAAGACCACGTATAATGCAAAAAATAAATATTGTTATTTTCAAAACATAGGTACCAAATTACATTGACATATCCAAAATCCATTTTTTTAACAGTGAAAATTATGAACAAAAGATCAATCAAATTTATCTTGTATGGCAAAAATAGCAATGCAACATTTTTGCAAGAATATTAGCACATTAAAATGAAATTTGACACTTATTTAATTGTCCAAAGCAATGACAACAGCCAGATTTTTATCATAAAATCACAAATAAATTTGGCTGAATGATTAGGTTTACGGAAAAAGATAAGACAACAACAAGGTATTATAATTCATTATCACACTATAGCCTATATCTTATCTTTCTATATTTAGCAGGAAATAATAAGTAAATAAATCAGAGTAACCAAAACCTCTTTTAAGACTGGATCTGGTAATTATAGGAGAATTGACAAAAAAATATCTTCCGACCATTATCTAAGATCCAATTTCAAATATACAACATAGTCAAAGTAACATCTCAAATAAGGCAGTTAAACTTCTTAGGTAAAGCTAGTATAATTTTTCTTGTGCACCACATTATTCTCTCATTATTAAAAGTGTTCATTACACTCACAAAGATACAAAATTAAAGGATAATTAAAGACAACATATATTTACTCCTTTGATTAAACTCTTAAATATTTTAGTTTATCTGGTAACCATCAGATCATTGGAACTTTATCAGAGCAAATCAACTATTTCACATCTGTTCCTGTCCCCACTATACATGTGAAGAAGAGCTATTGTCCCCCCCAAAAACATACCATTAAACATGCTTTAAAGCTTTCACATAAAGATTTCTCCATGTTTGGAACATATAGAATTCTAAGGAATAATAAAGTAGTTAAAGAAACAAGAAGGGAGATGAAAAAGATTAAGAAGATCGAAGCTTACTGCCATGGCACATCCCCAACAAGCATCCAGTCACCATCCTTGTCCTCGTATGTAAGAACATATTCTGATCCATGCAAAAGATCCTTCAACTTGCTCTCACTCAGCATTTCCCTGCCAGGAGCTCCGTGTGATCCACATTGACCTGAAATCATAATAAGTATCCATGCTAGTGGTGGAGCCAGGAATATAACTTAGAGGGTGCTATTAAACAGAATAATCCTTGATGATTTGTAGATGCTGAAAAACTAAAAATAACAATTGAGTTCCCACAAATTTGCCTTTTGTTCTTTTTTCTATTCTTTGCTTGTGCCACTTTATTTTCTAGTTTTACTTTTTTTGTTTATTTTCTCACATATATAGCAAATCAAGGAAAAATAATAATAGCAAGTAAGCAACATATAGAAAAATAAGTAGCAAATTAAAAGGAAATAAAAACGGAAATCACTTGGAGTTAAAAATAAAAGAAACAAAGTAAAGATGAGCTAATTGACAGCAAGGTAATACTACAACCAGATAGAGAAAACTTGAAAACACCAACACTCCAACTGAAATTGTAAACTCTTAAAACAAAATTGAAACCAAAACTTTAAACTCTAAGACAAAACTTGACACAATGGAAATAAATTCTAAACTTCAGTTACAGTTTCTTTTATTTTTCATTGAACAAAACAGGGAAAAAGTTTATTAAAGGAAGATTTTATGAGCATCTACACACTAAAAAAAAAAATTAAGAGATTGATTTTGCAGGCTCATAGAACTAATTTTGTAGATTTAACAGGGACTGACTCCGGATTTACGGGGTTCAAACCAATTTTTCTTCCCTTTTTAGAGGAAATTTTTTTCCACTAGGGGAATTGAGTTCAAAGATGATAAGTTAAATCACCCTCTTATGCCAACATGGGATATTTGATTTTATAGGATGCATTAAGCAAGAACTTTCCAGGAATCCCAGCATTTTTGATGGTATAGCTACAAGATTGATGGTACAGCAAAAGCTTACCAATTGTGAAGCAACTGAACATCTTCTCAAGAGCAGAAGACAGTTCCCCATAATTGGAGTAAATTCTCAAGTCTACCTTCCTCAAATAAGGCGCACCATCCATGCTGACCTTAACAAAAAGAGCACCAGGGCCAGGTTTTCCATCAACTTCATCACTGTTCTTAGAGGAAGAGGTTGCCAATGTATTCTTCCTAAATGATCTAATTGGAGGCCAACCAACGACCTGTGCCCTGTCATTATGCATGCAGCAACCAGTTATGGTTAAGAACTATGAGTGTCTATCCATTTGAATGCTAGCAAGTGATCTTTCAGCAATTAACACTCACTTGGCAGCAGGTGCACTAATGTTGTTAGAAGCAGATGGTTTGTTGTTGTGTGTTCCATTAGCAACATGAGGCCGCTCCAATGCATTTGGAACCATCTCTTTCATTATGGCTTGCTGAACCCCAGTGGGCCTGGATGAATGCATCACATTTATTCCTGAATTACCAGGAAACTTTCCTTGTCCCACTGATTGTGGAGATTCAGAATCAGGCCCAACTGCATGAAACATCCAGTTCTTTTCAGTATAAGCAGAACTCTTCACCTCTGAAAATCTATCCATGGTGTCAGAGAATCCTCTTTTATTTCCTGAAACAACATTCTTCTGAGATGCAGAGCAGATTCCATCCTTAGAAGGAAGCAAAGGAAACAGTGGTTTCTCATCAAGCTTCCCTGGCTTAAGCAAAGAAAGGTCTGGTTCCCTATCAGGGGATTGAGAACCTGGAAGACCAAGCCTCAACTCTGTAGCCCTTAAATTCAGCTTGTTCTTGTTGTTTTCTGGCAAGCCAGAGGCTGCAGAGCTGTCAACTGAAGAACAGTCAGACAATCCCAGATAGTTATGTTCTTTTAACCCAGGGACATTTTGCAAGATACAGTCAGAAGGTGAAGAGGACACCAAAGAGGCATTGCTCTGGTCTTCCTCCTCAACGCCAAGCAGCGGTGGAGACATCAGACTTCAAAATTTTCAAAATTAACTGCTTAACATATAGAAAAGCAGGAAAAAATCAAACATTCTGCTTCATTTCCTTGAGGAAAAAATAAATAAATAAAAATGCACTGTCCTAAAATTACTAAATACAGACATAAAAGCAAACAATTAAACTGAGTAAACTTGTCTATTCAAATTAAGCAGGCACCAACCAATTAAAATTCACTAAGAAATGATCCACCCAACGGATAAACAATGGGACAATCAGCACCATACTGAAAAGTTCCCCATTCGTGAATCACCACTCATCTTCAAAGTCCAGGAAAATTTATAAAAAGCTAAAGATTAAAATATGTAGCGAATTCAACCATAAGGTAGGCATTGTGGAAGTAATATCTTTCTTGGCATAGCAATATTAGAGGAAAAAAAATCATTGTGAAAGCAAAGATATTAAGAGATTAAAGATTCCTAAAAGAAATCTCAAAATGATACTGAAAATAAAATATGGTTGATATTCAGCTGCTTCTGGATACTCGGGAAACCTGAAACTCATAATCTAAGCACGGATTACCCGGAAACAAAAATTAAATCACACTCTACCAACTAATTAATGGCCTACAGGACCAGACCACTTAATATAGAACGGACATGGAAATTAGAACCAATCACATAATGATTCAACCATTTATAAGACTTTCCTACGACAAAATATTTCCGTAAATAAGAACCTGGTAAAATAGTTAAATTTATAGAAAACAAAAAAGGGTCAACCTCCAAACATTGTAATTCATTATCCTGCGTGAAAAATGGAGCTATAATTTAGAGCAAAACACGAAGATTGAATTCGGTTTTAAATAAAAAGTCAACCACATTAAGTCTTCTTCCCTTAGTTCTTTCCACGACTGAAAATTCTTGTATCCTTGGTAAATATACTGATAGAATACTGCATTCCTTAATATTGTCATAACTGTAGGTCTTACTATCCATTTCTTTTTCTCTTCATTCTCCTTGCTTTCTTGGAAACCAAACAGAATCAAGAGAAAACAACGGACCGGAAAGATCGGAGCTTGTAGCTAGAACAAGCTTAGCTCAGGTTAAACTTTCATGGAAAAAAAATTAAGAACAAAAAAGAGCGAGTGCGTTCCAAAACCGAATATTTGAAGAAGAAACCAAACACATCCACCAAGAAATTTAGAACAAAGCTAACAAAAACAAATACATGGAACTAATTAACAAGATCTCAGTATTTACAACTTCAAATTTCAAGCAAGAAGGAAACGCAACAGATGCAAATAACATACTACAAAATCTACATTTAAAAAATTATCGTCGGAAATTTCAGAAGACGCACCTGAGTAGCAGCTAGTGAGTGAAGAAAGTGAAGGAGATCGATTATCGCCGCAAAAATTCACATGAAAATGCATGAACTGTATAGAGAGAAGAGCGGAGAGTCACAAAGAGTGCTTAAGGCCCTTCCATTAAACAGAAAGCAACAAAAGCTTGCACCGAGAAACTCGAAGCCTGATTTAAAAAAAAAAATTAAAAAGGGAAAGTGGCAGAAAGGAAATTAATTGCGAAAAGGTTGTCTTGTTTTTGAATATTCAGTCTTAAAACATATATGGACCAGTTCGTTTTATAACTGCGCCGATTTAGGAGAGGAATCTAATCGGACGGATGAGAGTGGATGGTGAGGGATGATCTGGACCGTCTGATCCCAGCAGACAGAGAAATAAATTTCTGTCGTTACAATTGGTGGCATGATGGAATTTCAATTTGTTGTGTTTCGGGAACGAGTAAGTAAGCGTCTCTGTGTGCATGCATTCTGGCTCGGGGTAAAATTGCGCTGATTTTGAATTGTCAAATATGACCTTCATGTTTTCGTTAAATTACCATTGTATCCTATATCAGTTGAGCTCCGCGCCTTCTTAATGTCAATCGTGTACTTTCTGTCGAAACATTTTCATATAAATACATCACAATTTTTCCATTCCAAAAATATTAATAAATAAATAAAAATTATCAGATAATTTATGATTAATATAACAAATTTTTGTACAAATTACTGTATAAAAATTAACATGAAATAATAATATTAACTAATTAAAATTACAATTACCAATTCAATTAAAATGAATAAAGAATGTAGCAATAAAATTTGTCATGGTTTGTTATGAGTCAGAACATGGAGGGGAATTCAATGTGGAAGAACACTTTGGATGAGGATAAATGCGTGGCGTCAATTCAATGCATTGGATATTAAATAAGTTGCTTCCTGCCAAATTCTGGCATGATTTTTTTGGTATGTCCTTCCAAATTAATCCGATCATATCATTCCTAAATTGACAAAAATAACCTTGTTGTTAACTTTTGGCAATAATTACAATTAATCGAACCAAAAAAAGAAGGGTGTTCCTATAATTATATTTTTTTTGAATAATAAATTATTTAAAAAATATTTATTTATTTATTTTTAAAAAAAATATTTTTTTATTTATCTCATGACATAACTCAAACAATTACGAGTGCATTGAAATAGTTATTAAATTGTAAATGATAATTTTTAAATAAATACGAGTATTTAATATAAATTAAATTAAATAAAAAGCAATAATAAAGTGATAGGCATTGATGGAGGGGAGGGAGACATTTTTCAACGACAAGCATTCACCAAAGACGACGTTACGTAAACGGAAATTAGAATTTAGAGTCTGAACAAAACAGAGAGATCCCACAAACTCGACGATTCTCCTCGTTCCAATCATGCTCTCGTTAACTGAATTTACCCAAATGTCCGTTTATTATTATTATTATTATTATTATTATTATATCACTTTCACACTGTGCTACTTCCCCTAATAAGGGAAGAGATTACGGCAGGCATGCCGTTTCTGCTTTGCATTGTCGTTAGTTCACATGTTTGGTGCTTGGAAATCCAACGCAACGAATTATGGGAAGAATTCATGTCACCTGTTAAAGACGTGTTAAACCAAAAGGGCCGAGCATGCAATGGTGCGATTAAGTTGGAAAAGGGGTTTAAAGGAGAAAAAGGTAATTAAAAAAAGGAAGAAGACGGGAGACAGAGGGAAACAGGAGGAGGGAAAGTGTCAGGCGGGGGACAAGAAAGTCGAATTTGAAGTCGGTTTGCCGGGTGGTGTGGTGACCGACCGCATCTAATCTTTTTCTTAATTACTTTGGTATTTTTTTTCCATCATTATCCTTACTTTCTTCTTCTTTTTTATTTCTTTTTAATTTCCCTTTCTACCTAATTATTAAAATGTTTTTTATTTTTTTTAATTATTTTACATCAGTTTGGGTTTGGTCTGAACCAACATCATCAACAAAATGCTACTGCTCATGCACGCTTTCGGGCCAAACCAAATCAATCCTAACCACAATTGCACGGCTCTTGATGCGTCGTTGAATACTGCAGCAGCAGCAGCAGCGTGCCCGGCTTACCATATAAATATGATCCATCATCACTCTCGCATCACCTCACGTCACCTCTTCCAAGGATTTGAAATCTCTCTGTGGTTATCTCCTACGCCATCTGTTTTATTTCTAATGGCTCTTTCTTTCTTTATCTTTTTAATTTTATTTATTTATTTTTAATAATATTAAATTTGTAATATTAAACATTAAATTAAAACTAAATTGTGAGTCAGCGACATTAAATTATTAAAGTTCTAAATTTAAAATTAATTAAATATTATTATTTATTTTTATTTAACATTAAATTAAAAAATATGTTTTAAAAATTTTGCTTAAAATTATCTAAAATTTATAACTAATCTTAAAAGAGAAGTATTAAATACAATTAAGTATTAACGAAGAATTAATAAATTTCATTAAAAATAATTAACGTACCAGAAACAAAATTGCCTCCTTTTCAAATAAAATCTAAGTAACAAATATAATGTGATTTGCAAAAATACGTAATTTTTACATTATTTATTAATAAAATTATAATACAAAATTTTGATTTTAATTAGTATAATATTATCAATATTTATCGTATATAAAATAATTATTATTTTTTGTTATTTATTTTTAATATTATGTCATATATGACATTATTTAAAAATTAAAAATTATTTATACACACAATAATGGCCTTTCACAACCATTATTGTGTGTTCTATTATTTTACCCTCACTTCCATAATCAACATTTATTGAATTGAAATATTTACTTGGACTATTGACCAAGTACATATATTTATTAAAGCAAACATTAATAGATACCTTTTCACTTTGCATTTAAAACAATAGATTGTTTCAAATTCAAATGGTAATTAAGGTTTAGAGTCAAAAGTATGCTTAGCTTTAAATACGTATAGGTTGTGCAATAAGTTAATAATAGATATTAAAAATAAAAGTAAGTGTTAATTTAATTCTTTTGTTATTGTGCATTTAAAATTAAACACATAGACATTTAGATTTAGTTTGGTATTTGAGTTGTATTAATTTTTAAGTTTTAACTATCGTGTGATAAAAATATTGAATGTCAAATAAAAATAGTAAGTAAGTTTTACTAAAAATTAGTGTTATTAAAAATATTCCGGTTTTACTTCAAAAATTAAGTGAAATCAATGTAATGTCAAAGAAAATCTTATTATAAGAGGAATAATATTAGAGCTATGTAGCACTTCCGAGTAAATGCCAAATTAAGTGAAATTGATGTAAATGTCAAATAATATTTAGATCGAAATCGCTACAAACCAAATCGAAAAAATTTATTCTAAATTGGAATTTATTTTTTTTTCAAAAAATGTTCCGATTTCAAAAATTACGGAATAGAAAATAAATCAAAAAATTGATTTAATTTTAAAAATTAAAATTTATTTATTTATTTATTGAAGATAAAACAAGTACAAATTCATATTTAATAAATTATTTAATTTCAAACTCAAAATATAACACATGACACTAAAATTTGTTGTTAAATTTGTATAAACGTAACTCTCATATAAAATATATTTATATTTAATTCAGCTAATAATTTATTTTTTTATACCATAAATATTATTTATATATTTTAAATTTATAAAATAAATTAATTATTATAAATAAATATGTACACTGTATAATATTATCAAATATATAATTTTATTATCAAAAAATTTTAAATTTTTTTTCATAATATGTAATACTAACTTGAGTAATAATATAAATTTTTTAAAATAATTTATTATATACTAATTCTTTTTGATAAAATATTTTTATTATCTTTTATTTACTTAATTTTTTATTTATATGTTTTATTACTTTTATAATTTAATACTATTAATTTAAGTTTTTAAATTTTTGTAGAGTTAAAAATTATAAAATTTAAATAATTAATAAAAAGTACCTTATTTTGAAATCAAAACTAAACGAAATCGAAAAATAGAGTTTTTATTAAAAAGAGTAAGTTTTGATTCCATGAGGAATAGTAAATGAACCCGATTTTGCACACATTTTAATAATATAACATATAAAAGATAATTATTCTAAAATTTTTACTTTAAGTGATGTATTATTAATTGATTGAATGGTAAATTTAGCTAATAAATTATTGTAAAATTTACAAAAAAAAAAAAATTATCATGCAATTAATAAATAACAAATTAAATCTCGAGATATCACCAAATAAGTGTAGTGTGATTATTGTTACAAGCACACCCTTAAAACATATTTTTAAAAAAAATTAAAATTATTTACTCTTTTATTGTTAAAATTAGAACAATATAATTTTTTATATGTTTAAACAGTAATTTAAATTAAAAAATTTATCAATGACTTTAAATGTTAATCCCATAAGAAATTTATAGGTTCTAATTCAAGACATTCCTACTCATAATTTTTCTCTAGTTTATTTTTAAAAAATATTATTTAAAAATAAGATGAAAATAAAAAGTCACTGCTTAAATACTAATTTTAAATATTATATAACTTGCAAATATAGTGTACGGCTTTTTAATTAAAAAAATAAAATTTAAAATACTAAAATTTCACTAATCTTTCAATTAAATATGTTTTTTTTACTATTTATTCTAAAATCATCTCAATATTTTAAAAGCATTAAACATTTATATGTTTTCTGAAAATAAAAAATATAAATTTTATAAATAAATTTAGAAATAATTTAGTAGTATTTGAATAACGCGTTGACTGTCATTATTGTGTTTTAAAAAGCAAGAGAGTGTATAAATGTACGAATAATGAGTTTTGTAATGTGAGGATGACGGTGGCTAACTCAATTATTTAAACCCAGATAAATAGGTGTGGCCAACTTTGACTGTTCATCCACAGGTTCTGCAGGGCTGCGCGGCGACAACGGGACCAATTGCCGGACGTCCTCCGCTTTCGCCGCTAACTTTATTATCCCAACCACGGTTAACTTAACCCTAACCACGGTTAAGTTACTGTTCTACTGTGATATTCCTGAAGCTAATTCGAGCCGCTGGATTTCTTCCCCACACCCTTGAGAATTCGACACGTGTGCGGGCTTCTGCCAAACTTTTGGTGAGAGTAGTAGCCTGTGACTGGCTGACATGGGTAGAGGAATCGACGTTACTGGGGTCCACTCTAGCACGCTGACATCGTTAGGTTTTTGTTCACGTGTTGGTAGAATGCGTACTTGTCTGCGATCGTTGTCCTCTACGGTTATTTTGACTTTACAGTTAGTAAGATTGTTGGAACCTGATTGTTTTGGCAGCCATTAAGAAGGTGACACGTGGCTAGCGAACAATATTTGTCGCGTTTCAAGACTCGGATCCTTCCTGAAATGATTCGTTTTATGTGGGCCTTGGGCCCAAAGCGTGATTAAGTTCTGTCAACCATTTCAAAGTAAGATTGTTTTTGATATATTTAATATACCTTAAATTTTAATTTTAATTTTAATTTTTACATTAAATTTTAATTTTTTTACATATTTTAAATTTTATATTAATTATTTTAATGTATAAATATTATATTTTAAATTTTTTATATTAACTATTTTAAATTTTATATTAATTATTTTAATATTTAAGTATTTTAGTTTAAAAATTTTATATTAACTATTTTAAATTTTATATTTATTGTTTTAAATTTTTATATTTTATATTTTAAATTTTACATTAAAAGATGTAAAATATATGAGATACATACAAGATAAAAAATTTGTTTTGAATTAAAATATCATAATTATTATGAAACAAGATAAATAACAATTAATATAAATAGATAGGTAACTAATAAATATTAGTAATTAAATAAAATAAATAAATAAAAATTATTTTCTAATATAATAGTAAGCTAAAATATTAGTATAATTGTATGCCATTCCCAAATGACAATGGACATGAAGACTAATCCCTAATACTAGTTAAATGGGCTTGCAATTCAAACTCTAATAATCCAATTTCTAGAATTGGCCCAAACTAATTTATTCTTGCAAGAACTTTATGCTGCAATAATAATAATAATAATAATGACGACGATGACGATGATCATAAAATTTATATAAAAATATATAAATTATTTTTAAAATTATTAGGGTGTAATAAATTTATTTCACATATATATAATTTAATAAAATAATCTTTAATTATGATTATAATATTTTATAAAAACAATAAAATAAAGGCATAAAAAGAAAAAATATAATATTTTTAAATTCAAATGATTCGAATCTATCCAAATCTTTTATCTCTGTTTTTTTTATTAATTTTCATGACATGGGTCGCTTTTCGATGTAAAAGTGTCGATAGTGTCTTAATTAAATTTTTTTTTCCTTGTTTTTGCTTGATTCTTTGACTTATTCACTTAGCACTTTACTTCAAAGCATTAGAATAACAATGAATTTCCCACTTTTGTATTAATTACATGTTATTGTTATCATAATCATTATTATTTATCCCCCACAAAGGTCACTTGATGCTTGAGTTATTGGCACTTGCATTAGCCCAACACAACAATAATTCTTGTTGCTTGCGGCCCTTTTTCTTATTGGCTTCGTAGGTTTTATTCCACTAACCAAAGAGTCACTTGTTCATTAAACAATTGCACAAAACCAGCCTTTCAGCCGAAATCCACGGCATCTTCTTGATCTTCAGCGGTGTTTTCTGGCAGCAACTTGAACAGCACTACCATTTTTTTTCCCAGAATATATTCCATCTCTTAAAGACAGTAAGGCTAGTTGCTATAGAAATGCATATTGCATTTTCTAGTCAAATCAATAATTAGGTTAAAAACATCGACCCTTAAATTCTTCATCCTTTCATGCAATCAAAACACAACTCCTGTCAACTCCTGTGAAGAAATGGTGGTTAATTATAGAACGACGAGAGATATTTAATGGTATATTATATGAGAATAAGCCCTCATGCTGCCGCGTCTAGGAATATAGATCTTTTTCATGTTGGTATGTTGATTTTATTCTGGGTCTACGATGTCACTGGGTCTAGTAGATAAAGTCATAAAGACCTCTTAACACCATTAAAAAGACATGAGGGTGACCCATATATGCATATCGTTTGCTCACCTTTCCTATTTGGACAACTACGTTTTGTGAATTTGAATCATCTACTAATTTTGTCCATCCTTAATTTAACTAAATATTAACTATGGCGTAACAAATAACAAATGATTTACAAGATTTTGATCTATGTTTTGCAATCCGAAAAGTAATTTTGTGCTGCAAATCGTAAAATTTGTGACATTATAAATGTCTCAATCATGAACTAGAAAACGGGGAACTGGGATTTATTTCTAATGGTGTCTAGGGTGGAGGGATTTGAGTCAAAAGACAAGTGAATTCTTACAAATGCAACTTCAAATTTGGATTCCATACGGCATATCTTTCAAAGATACCAACCATTTGGCGTTGCCATCAAGTATTTTGACTGCCCACTCCAAAAAATATCGGTTTTACACAGCATATCTTTTGGGTTTGGTGCTTCCATTTTTTGAGGCCATCTTGTTACATTAAAA
This sequence comes from Swietenia macrophylla, assembly GCA_032401905.1. Lineage (NCBI taxonomy): Eukaryota > Viridiplantae > Streptophyta > Magnoliopsida > Sapindales > Meliaceae > Swietenia > Swietenia macrophylla. The sequence goes on along the minus strand of CP135586.1, from coordinate 2,545,800 downwards.
CCAAGCAAAGAGAAAACCATTTTCTCCTTTTCTTCTTCCACTAAATGTTATTCTTACTTCAATGGATTGACTCTAGATAACTACCTCCTAAAATTTAAAAAAAAAAATTGAATAAAAATAATTTTATAATAATTTACGCTTTTAATTATCATCGTTTTATATTATTAATAAAATATTTAGAGTTATAATTTTCATTAGCAAAATTATATTTTTGGGTTTATTTAAATGATAAAATAATCGTAATTGTAAGATACAATACAAATAAGTAAAATCAATTAAACAAAAACTTAAAGTTCAAGAAAAATAGGAAATACATCAAAACCAGCAATGGTAGGGGCCAATCCTTTCATTGCCCACAAGGTCCTCAAGAACTAAGAAGTATGCAAAAGTAGAAAAGTAAAGCAAAATGCCAGCTAATTAGCATTGTCCCTTTTCTCCCATTTCTTGTCTTTTCTAGTCAATTTTCCATCTTCAATTTTCTGCGAAACATTTTATTCACAATTTTCTGTAAAATATTTATTTTCTTTCTTTCCTCCATGCTTAGCAGCTAACAATTGGGCCCTACTGTTTTCCGTACTCTGGCCCGGACATTAGGACATAACATGCACCTTCACACGCACCTCGAATCCACTCTCTTCTTTTTTTCTCTATAAATTCCCCCAACTCCCCTCCTCCATTTGCCCAAAATTTTCTTTCATTTTTAGCCTTCTTCTCTGCAACTCTTTCTCCTCTGTTTGCTTTCTTCTTTCTCCCAATATATATGCTAGAAGGAGCATATTTTTCTGTAGGTAATGGACAGTCAGAATTATTCGCCGCCGCACGGGGACGCGTCTCGGCCGTCTCTCGGATTCCCTCTTGGCACGGCAATGCTCTTGATTGTCATATTCAGCTTGAGTGGAATCTTCTCCTGCTGCTACCACCAGGACAAGCTTAGATCACTCCGTCGGTTGTTCTCCGAAGATGCGGATTCCGAGGCTGAGATTAGCGGATCACCCTCGAAATCCAAGCTTGCCCACTTGGTAATTTTTCACCTCCGTTTGATGAAATTTACACAGAGTAGTAACTTGCAGTACAGGTAAAAATTACTCAACTGACTCTTTTGTTCATTGATTATAATTATCTTATCAGGATTTGAAGAAAAACCAGAGCCAAAGCTTGCCAGTTTTAATGCCAGGCGATGCTATCCCAAAATTCATAGCACTGCCATGTCCCTGTGAGCCGCTGCATGCAGAAAAGATTGTAGTAACTGCGCAGAAGCCGCCAAAGTTGCCACTTTCACCATTACCTCTGTAATAGCAGTAGCAGAGATTGATCATTTGCTGTATATACTTATATATTTTACAAATTTATTTCAGTAAAAGGAAAAAGAATAGCTTGTCATTTTTACTCCCTTCCCCAGTAGAATTATAGGTCATCATCTGTTTGTAAACTACCCACAATTTCTTGGTATGTAATTCTCACTCAATAAAATAGAAGAGTTACAGACGCTTGTTGCGTGAACGAAACTTGCTCTCTCGCGAAAAAAAAAAATCCCTGGAGTTTGGAGGAAGTAGACTGACTCTGGCCTCACAGTGCAAGGCAGTAATGACCTTTAGAATAAACAAAAACCAACCTGATTGGCTAAAAGTGGATGAAGCTCAAGTAGCTGTCAGTAATTTGAAAATTGAATTGGAGAAATGGCTAACAACCGCTCAGTTCTTCTGATAAGGCAAAGGCTGCTTGGGCTGTACAGCAACTGACAATCAAATTAAATTAGGTATCTGTCTTAACAAGGCAATCCTACAGTTTCTATAATTTTAATTGATGGGTACCAGCAATCAGCATTATTGTCATCATTTGAAAGAAAATTGATTAATGGCTTGGTGCATGATCTATTTTACGAAGCAGGAAGCTAAATCGGTGTAAATTTGGAGTATCAGAAAGAGAGAGAGGCCAAGTTTAGTGTTTAGTAATGTCTGCCATGCCTCTGAGAGCAGCACACAGCGCAGCACAGCACATCACATCCAATCTTGAGAAGAAAAGCGTGCTCTTTTACATCATTTGTTCTTGAAAAGCTCAAGGTCTCGACATCATAAAGGCTTTGCAATTAATGATTTAGGCCTCAATATCACGAATCACAGTGATTTTACTGTAATCTAAGAATAATTTAGATTTGAATTCATTCACTTGTGCATTAAACTTAATATCTCATAGGATATAGAATAGGGCAAACGAAAATGATGGAAGATTTTAGAAATTTCAATACGCACAAGCCATCTTCTTTGACGCAACATAAAATCTCCACAACGTTATTTTCAAGACACTTGACGATTCCAGAAGACACCTACTTTCATGACCTATTGCTCCGCTAAGTTTCCCCTCTCTTTCATGTTTTATTTTTCACTTATTCCTCCTCTCCACTACTTGCAGTTTGTGCTGCGTTCGCTTTCATAATTATTGTTGCCATCGCTTCCATTTTACTACTCTTGCATCAAAATTCAACCATGCATGGCTTCGAGTTTTTCCTAATTTTCAAGGTTTCTAAAGAATTCTTGCAAGTTTGTGTTGAAAAATGAGTTAAATTTTAAAGATTTCGCCAACTTGTCTGCGTCATCTGTCCTAAGGCGACATCTGTGTACAACATTTTGATCGGCCATCCTCCTTCCATGCCTTCTATCCATCAGAAGTGGGCACTGCTTTCGGAAAACGACTGTTCACTCTCCTGAGTTCCCCACTCTCCTCTCTCACTTGGGATTTTTTCAGTGCCCATACAAATATCTTTCCACCCCGGCAACCCCTCACATTTGAAAGAAATATCTTACTTTCCCTTTTGTTTTGTACCTCTCTCATCTATGCAATATCCTTTGATTTATCAGCCATTATCTAAATTCATTCATATAAATTAACATAATAATGTTAAACTATTATCACATATTTTATATTTTTTATTAAATTATAATAAAATATAAATCATATGCAATATATAACAACAATATAATATTATCATATCTAAAAATTGAAAATATTTTTAAAATATACGAATTATATTAATTTGTATAAAAAGAATTTGTACGATTTTTTTTAATATTTATATATTTCGAATTAAAATTTTACGAAAATCTATAATCTTTTTTTTTATATTTTTTTAAGAAAATTGGGTGATGATAATTAATTGTTGACATTTCATGGTAACACTATCTAGGACGACCACAAGGCTTAGGTAGTATAATGGGACAATGTTCCCAAGTCATGTAAGAGTAGACTCCCCACCTAATTAATTGCATGCGTCCATTCATGACATAATCATCCTGTTAATTTGATGCCTTTATTTACAAATTTAAGTAAAGATAATAAATAAATAAATAAAAGGCTAACTGCCAGAAACGATGTAATTTGACACAAACAACTGCTTAACACAATAAACCAAAGATGGCCGCCCTCAAAAGCAGCCCGGCCCTGGCCCAGGCCCATAGTTTCCCTTATTTTATTATTAGGATCTGTAAACGTACGGATGATAAGCGATCCATCGGGAAGGAATCCATTTGATCACCAAAATCACACGGTGACAGAAAGACCTCTTTCAAACGACAATTTCTGGTGCGTCCTGGGTGCACTTGTCCCTACACTCATTCGTGACGTCATTTAAAATATTTTTTTGAAATAATTTTGGTAAGGTGGCGCCAAAATTGGTTGTTTACAGATTATCGCTTTAATGATAGCGGGCGGTGAAAGGAGGAAGGATTTGAAAGAAGGAATATATGAGGTTTTGATTTTTGTTCTATCTGCCCAAGAAAATGAATTGGGATTGAAATTCGTTTTGATTATGAAAAGATGCTTCCACTGCTTTGGATAACTTGAAGAGAATTACTATTTTTTTCAAATTTTTAATTTAATATTTATATTTTATTCCCGTAATGTAATAAAATAATATAAAATATAAATATACGTATTCTAGAATAAATAATAATCTACAAAATAAATAAAAATTTAAAATGATAAAATTTACTTCCTTAAACTAATCATACCTAACTATTTATTTAATTATATATTTTTATTGTATAATAAATAATATTATTAAATAATAATACTCAAAAATAATTATAAAAATAGATTATTGGTTAAAATTCTTAAAATTTAACTCAAAATTAGTTTAGTGTTTGACTCGATAATAATTTTATTTTAACTATCTGTCTAAAACGCTCTAAAAACTTATAAAAATTCAAAACCTTGATATTAATTATTATATTATACTTAACTTCAAGTTCTTCCTAAGATCGTAAGTTTACTAATTAACTAAACAATAGTAATTGTAAAGAAATTATGGTATCTTTAAAAAAGGAAGTAAGATGATGCATGTTGAGTAATATTAGGTATACGTGGGTGTTGATGTTGATGTAGTGGTAACCATAAGAAAAGTAATCAATGAATCAAGCATGCAAGCAATTGCTTCTTCAAATGATGACTAGTTATAGTGGAAATCCTTGTACAATGTTGATAGATATTTTATCACTTTATTTTTCTTAGATATTTTAACACTTTATATTTCTCCACTTTCTCTTTTGAACTTCATCATTTAACTCCTTCAATTTTTTATCTTTTATTTTTAAACAAAAAAGTAATTATTTTATCTATATTAAAATTAGAAAAATACATTTTAATACGATGATTAAAGTTAATTGTCGAATAAATTATTTAATTAATTAAAAAATGAAAGTTTAAGGACCTAAATGATAATGACCCTTTTTGCAATCTTTTGTGGCGGTAGACGGTAATGGTTTCCAAGCTTGCATGCATATACAAATAAGCTTAGATTAGATCATTAGATTATCTAATTAATTAAGATAATGGAAGATTATAAAGTTCATATAGATTGCTTTGATCATTAGATTATTTATCTAATTAATTAAGGTTATGAAAGATTATAAAGTTATCACGTAGCCAACCACTAACAAGATTAGATGCATAAGTTGTCACATTCTCATCTAATATTTGATTGTTGTTAGAGTGAACAAATCATGAATCAAGTTGTAAATACTCGATATGATATGATCGACAACAACGATTAATTTTATAAAATATTAATTTGTTAATTTTTAATTAATTTTTTTAAAATCAAAGAATTAATAAGTCACATTCGATTAAATGTTGGACTTTGAAATCAAGGTAAAATAAGTAAATTTTTTTTATATGCAAATTAATTACTAACCATTGAGTTGTAACTTATTTTTATGAAAAAAAATTATAATTTAATAATTAAAAAATAAATAAAAAATCGAGAATAAATTATTAAAATTCAGATTATAGAAACTTATGAATGAAAGAATTTTAAAAGTTAAGAATGTGTTGAAGATAGGAAAAGAAAAATTCATTTTGAATACAATTAGATTAAGAAAAAGAAAAATATATATTTTTTAATTTTACACTGCCTTTAAGGTTTATATACAAAAATAATATTTTTGGATAAATTTTATTTTTTAATTTTAAAAGATTCTAAATAATTTTATCAACGTGTTTGTTTAAACAAATTGATGTTACAGTGTTACTTATTGCTATTGGTCCTGTATTTTTAGGACATATATGTAAAAAAAAAAAAAATTACGACCTCATATTAAATTTTTTTAGAAAATTATCATTAATTTTTTGTATTTTATTTTAGAAACGAAGCTAAAATAAAATTTTGGTATAGCCAATTTTTAATAAAATTCAATCATTTTTAAATTTTAATATTCAACTGACTTTTAAAGCTTTCATATCATGATAGTTTGTGTTTTAGAAATTATCATATTTTAATACGGAACTAATTTTAAGACGTTAAGTTTTTTTTTTGGGCCTGTGATACAAGGAGATGGGAACAGAAGTCATTCAATGGACCCATTACGATTTCGAAGCCCATTAGGAAGCCCAACTAACATGGAATTGGGCCTGAGTCTAGACCACAATAACCTCGTTCTTCAAGCTTCCGCTTTATGTACTCTAAATGGCCCAACCACTTCAAAATTTGAACAGAGAATTCCCGTTGCTTCTTCCCTCCCAGGTGTCAGAGAAACTCCATTGTCAACACAGAGCTATGCACATCTCTCCGCAGGTCTGCAAGGCTTCTCCACCACCAACAGAGCACGCCAGAGCCAGTAAATCGAAGCACCCGTAAGTCTAAATCCACAGATAATCGTGTATACTCTTCAAATCATCGTCTAAGTTCCGCAAAGTCCGATGCTCACCAAAAAACCCATAAAGACTGTGCTAAAACGAAAACATCGTATAAATTGTGTAGATCCGATAATGGGTTGAGAAAATATCCGAGATTAAACAGCGGGGTTGCTGCCGTATCACAGAGACTTGGGCGATCCCCGAGGATTTCGAATAAGCTAAGTGCCGAAGAACGTGCTAAGAAGAGCGGGAACAGTAAATCTAAGAGGACTAGTGAGGATAAATGGAAGAAGAGTATCGAATGTGATTCGGAAAAAAGTGAAAGAAAAAATGAAGTGGGTGTCGTTTCTTGTGAGCAAATGGAAATAAGTAGGCTTAGTGTTGTACTTGGTTTGAAGGCGGTTCAACCAAACGGAGGAGAAAGGGAGGGAGTTGTGGTGAAAGGAACTGAAAATATTAAGGTGAAGAAAGAACGAAAGAGTGGTGAGGGAGGTAAAGAGAGTGGCGAAATTCGAGGGTGGACGACAGAACAAGAAATGGCATTGCAAAGGGCTTATTTTGCTACGAAGCCGACTCCTCATTTCTGGAAGAATGTTTCTAAGCTGGTATTATGCTTTTCTTTGATCATTTTTGGAATATAAATGCATATTGTTGGTGCTAGCATTAGTTCGCTATGTATTTGTTGATTATGATTAATAAATTGTAATGTATTATTAGTAGTATAAATTGCAATGTGTCAACATTTGAAGAAAATGAAGCTCTGGCCAAACTCGATTGAAGAGACGTTTGATGAGCTATTGAGTTTGAGGCCAGAAATATTACTGTATGGGTGATTGAGGGGAATTGAGGTCATAGATTTAGTTGATGGTTTTTACAATTTCCATTTTTTAGATATTTTATATGCTCAAACAGAAATTCCTATGCTTGAAACAAGCATGTCAAGATTGTCTTGAAAATGATCATTGTATTTTAGGTTTCATGTTTCTTGTAATCTTATTATATCTGCTCACATTTAAAGCAGACTCTAGCTTATGAGGGGATCTCTCGTGACTGGCGAGCATTTTGATGCTTATCTCTCACACTATTTTAGCTGGAATAGTACTTACTTTGTTTGAATATGGACATCCGTTACTCTTGTGGAAAGCACCCTTGTCAAACTCTAAAAATCAATTAGAGACCATCAAATGTGAATTTTTCCAGCTGAAGGTCAAGCCAGTAGCTGATATTGTTATGCTGGACTCAGCATGAATTTATTGACTCACTTAAATTGATTTGTAAAATTTGATTTGTAAAATGCAAAGTGATCCCTTTCTAATAAGTTATAAACAGTTGAAGGTCAACAGCTGAATCTTAGAGACAGATTAGAAAATGGAAAAACATTCAAACATCTAGTTTTGGCATAAAATTGTCTTAGAGACTTGGAGAATGCTAATACTTCCAATGCTTGGAAGAAAAGGTAAAAGAAAAGAAATTAATTTCCATTGTAGTTACAAACAACTGGAGCTGCAAATTACAACAAATGAAGGCATTTCAAAATGGCAGAAAATAGTAGACAATTGTGGAGTTGGGATTTTCTAATTTTCTGACTATTTGAATTTGTCTTATGATTTGTTCAGATGAGAGTTGTGTTACTTCATAAGTAGAAGTAGTTTGTGCCCGTGATGTTTTCTTTTGATATATCAATTGTGAGCTTATATATAGTTATTTAAAACCAATTGCAGGTGCTTGGAAAGTCTGCTCAAGAATGCTTTGATAAAGTCCACTCTTACCGTATAACCCCACCTCAACCTCAGCCTCGGTCTAGAGCAAACAAAATGAACTAATCACCCCTTAAACATTTTTTGCTCTCTGCAAGCAAACTTCTCAAACCTATTGAGTTGAAGATTAGAAGTTCAACTCGCAATAAGCAGAAGAGTCACCTTGCACAGAAAACAATCAGACATTTGTCACAAAAGAAATATCATGTGGATGCAGAGTGTGAAGCAGATATATTCTCAGTCCTCGAGCCTAATATTAATCTGTCTACACAAGCTTATGAGCAGAATGGTTCACTTTCCACCCCAAAGCATTTACATGAGAAAAATGAATTTATTCAGAAATGTCATGAGATGTCATCAGGACATAAAAATCCCCTCTCAAGATTTAGCAATTCATTTAGGATGCCACTTGTTAGTCCACCAGTATTGAAACAGTCAAGAATAGAGCTTTGCACGAAAAGTATATTGATCAGTTACATTGTCGGGAAGCTAAGAGAAGGGCAGCATCTGCGCAGGCAGAGAGATACATTCCTGGAAAAGAGAATAGAATGGAGATCTACAGTAATGGAATAGGTGTCATCAGGGCAGCAAAAAATGCCTTGGTTACTGATGCCAGAAATGCTGTTAATCAGCTTCAACACCATCATGAAAATACCGTGAACTACCCTTCTGATTTGGATTTCGATGGTGTTGACTGTGATGATGATGAAGGTGAAAGTGAACTCTAGCAATTACATTTTGCTTGTGTTTGACTGTATTAGTTTTCATCAAAATGTAGCTATTTAGCATTTTAATTACAGCTGCCTTAGCATTGGCCACTAGTTAAAGTATGACACGTAATTTTTTTTTAATTTCAATAAAAATGTGATCTTGCAAATAATGTGTTACTTCTTTGCTAATTTAGGGGTAATTTCATCCTAATGATTTGAATGCATTTGATTGGAATGTTTCTTGATTACTGTTGTTGGTTTGGTTGAACAATTGTTGTAGAAGTCTTGAAAAAAGTAATTCTCAAATCCCCTTCAACCTCTTAAAGACATACTTGCAATTATTTTGTGGTATAAAAGAATTTTTCTTTGACTTGCGTGAGTATGGTAAACTTTGATTTCTCTTTCTCCCTGGAATCTGCTCATTGTATGTCCTGTTATTGATCACAATATTAAACAAAGTTGTCGATCAACTTATTCCTTTACCACCTTTTACATTATAAGTTTTAAGTAAAATGAGTAGAGACAAGTAACGACAACTTGGGTGAGGTTAATGTTCGCTGGGAGAAACATGCGAGACATTGATGCCATTTTTAGGTTCCTCAGAAAGATTATGTATATTAACAAACCAAATCCTAGCAGGTTCTGTTGATACTAGTTAGTAAATTGAAGTTGTACTTTTGACATCAAGGCCGCCTGTTTCTATGTTATTGCTATAAATTATGGACAGCAGCAATCCGGGAAGCTAAAGCTTGAAATTATGGCAACTCAGGTCAGACCTGATGCATTACTTCGTTAAGCTGAAGATTTTGTTGATGATTCAATGTCGCCGTGGGATCTTAGTTTCCAGAAGATGACTGCAAGAAACTACGATCCTTTTCCTAATTAACACTGCAATAGTTTATAGACCAACGGCGGGAAATTTATTTGTCCCTTGATTGCGAATGGTTCCCTGACAAGAACAAACTACTTAGTCTGTAAAGGGCGATATACCTGAAGGATATGTTGGAAACAACAATAGATTCTGCCATTCATACTGCAATATTAAAATACCGAATAACGAAATGAAACTCATTGCCCAACTTTGCATTCTCGGGAAAGCACGTTCTGGGTGGTGTTAAAGCAGTTTAAGGTATGTTCGCAACTAATCGCTTCTAGCGGCAAGTGTTTCTATAAACATGCACATTTTACAGAGCCTGTAGCTTCAAATCTACATCAACTGCGAATTTAAGTCACATCAACTTGATTCCAAACATAATCTTAGGAAATCTCATATGCCGCTAGACATTTCAATCGCAATCTAAGCATGGGGACCAACTTCCATTTAGACCCATCTTTCGTTGTTAATTCCTGTTATGTCAGATTAAACTGTTTCCATTCCGCCGCTAGTTGGTGTTGTCTCTTTCTCTATAAAATTTTTGTGTAACACTTCTGTATAATTCGGAAGTAATGAGCGTAATGAATGTGGCTAATTTTGTACTTGTGAGCCTTAAATCTGGAAGTATACATTTCATTTGTTTCACAGCCTTGAGGTTGTGGGTTCTCTTGTTTAACTTTCTAGGTTCAATGTCTAAAATCTTATTATTTTCTGCCTTTCTACAGATACGTATCTCTTGTTCTTGTCATGATTCCTCTGTGATCATCGATGGCATTTCAGAAATTCTGTAGATTCAGGGACAACAAAAATTTACCTATACTACCTATATTTCAATTATTGGTGAGGTTACATGTGATGGAGCAAAAAGACATCAATAATTAATTGATTGATTAACCTTTAATTCTGCTTTGTATTCCAAAAACATTCCCATATTATTAAAAATATACCCAGAAATTCCTTTTTTTTTTTTTTAATTATTTGATTGACTTCTGGTAGAGAAGGAACATAGAAAACTTGTATTAATACAAGATACCCCCATTGGATTGGATAATTCCCAATAATATATCTAGGTTGTAAGAAGGATCTGATTCATCTAATGAATTAACAATACTTATTAAAAAGAAATCAATGTTAATACTACCTCTCCCTTGCAGAATTCCTGGAAGAACAAACTTTGTTGAAGGAAAATAAAGAACTTTTCTCCAGGATTTGTTAAGTGAACAAACTTATTTTCCATGCCTTTCCTCTACAGACATCTTCCTTCATAGCCTGCATTTCTGAATAATGCTTGCTGTATGTCTTCTGAACTCAACAATGTCCTATGCTCAGGTACCTAAAACCATAATGATGCAAAGTGTCTGAAATTATGTACATGATTGCCATAATATTAACCAATTAATTAAGACAAAAAGAGGAAAATGATGTACATACCTCTGAACATGAAGCTTGCATTGAAAAGTCACTGAAACAACTTATAACACACTGTTGAATCTCGAGGCCAAGTGCTTCTAATGTGCTTACTGTTGATAGCAACAATCCTGGCTTGGCTGCACAGCAAATGTCAATCTGAGTATTTATCTCTCTCCTCTCCACATCGAACTGCAAGCCATGCCAGCAAAATAATTGAACACAGAGATTAGTAAGTGCTCGATTCCACATTATGTTTTCAAGGACTTGATCTGAAATTAAAGGGAAAAAGAAAAAAGAAATTGTACCTTGGGAGAATTTTTCGCCAATACTTCATCTGACTTTAGTTCTTTAAAGTTGTTCATCAACAGTTGGTTTGAACCCACTTGTGTTTCTTCTTCTTGCAACTTGTTGATCCTTTCCAGCAGTTCTTTCATGTAGTCTATGGTGTCTCCAAGTATAGATGTTCTGTCCATCTGCAAATATTTACTTTCTTCCATTAACAGTGAAATTCTATAAATATTAAGGAGAAAATTCAACATATGAGAATGTCATAGATTACCTTGCTTATCTTAGGAACTATTGATCTGAGCATGGAAAGGCGGTCATTTAAGCGCTTCCTTCTCCTTCTTTCCGCCATTAAATTCTTTGAAGGCTGTCCATCTAACTTCTTGCTCTTGTTGCTCCTTTTCTTTCCACACAAACCCATATTGAAAACCGGAATATTATTAGATTGTTCCGTGCTCTCAACAGCACAGCTAGTCTTTCTTTCTTCCAAACTGTGAAGGCAGTCACTTCTTCTGAGAAGACCAAGCTCGCCTTCCTCAACGATTGATGGGTAATCTTGATTTTGGGCTGGATATAAAGATGTGTCATTCCCGATGCACGCTGATGAGTCAATCTCAGGAACTGTGAATCTATCAAGAAAAGGGTAAGCTTGATTAGGGAAAGGACATTCAAAACCTGGTTCTGTTGGAGCTGGAAATCCCAGGAATGAAGGATTTGAAGCAGCCAAAGTTGGATTTTCATCAAGAGAATTGAAGTTCCAACTAGTGGGAAAATACTCATTCACTCCAGCAGAAAAACCGGGCCATGCATCACTTCCTGGGTTCAGTAATTCCTCCAAGAAACCATGGTGAGTGAGCTCCATCTCTCTCTCTCCCCCTTTTTTCTTTCTGAAGAGTGATAATATAGAGAGAAAGCTGAATAATATGTACTTGCACCATGTTGAAAAGGAATATAGAATCAATATGGGTGTATATATATATATACACACACACACATAGGTTGTCTTATCATGTAATTAATTTCTTACATGGATTTAGGAATGTATGAAATACTATTTTCGAGATTAAACAGCAGATTACTACGAGCTTAAGATTGAAATGGAATCTGCTTTTCTTCTTCTCTCTCACAAGGTGAATTTATGTCATTTTCACCGAAATTATTAGACAAATAAAATATCTAATCTTCCCTTACCCCGAAAGCTTTGGCCCACAAATCTGTCTGAACCGAAAAGCTGAGGAGTTTAGCATCATATGCTGCCTGCCTGCCTGCCAGGTTTCTCTTGGTTTAATTATTGTTTAATATCTTAGCTAATATTACCAATTGCTCAACAAAAATACGTATCACCCTTGTCAAAAGGAAACAATTTAATACCCTAAACCCATGTTTAATGGGCTTAAAACTAAACAAACTTAAACAGTGGACATCAATATGTGTTTGTAAATACCATAGATATGATTCTTTTAGAATCCATTTTAGGAGTATTTTTTAATATTTTATATAATAATTTATTTATTTATTTTTTTACAAAATTAGTTACAATATATTCGATATTATCGCACTTTTATCTAATTTTAAAAATTTATTAGTTCAATCACTAATAATTGATATTTATCAATTATTTATCATTTGATAATTAATAATTTCGTTTGACATGTACTTGAATTTTAATTCTAATTAGCATATCGTAAACACAATAAGTTATTTATTAAACAGGAACAGTTTCAAGTTCTGAAAACAAGGACGTGTGTGGGGGAAAGAACATGTATGGAATTACATGATATGCATGTATTTATATAGAGTTGTGCTGAAACTAAGGACAATTATTGAATTCTTCTTTTATAATTGACCTCCATAAGTGATTTCATGGACCTACAACGATTTGCATTGCTGCTACTGTGTGTGTGTGTGTGTGTGTGTCGTTTTAGTTCAACATTATACACAACATTATCAAACGCACGATTGAATCTTCCATGCATCTGTATGCTGTACATACATAGACAAACGAATTGATTAATTGAGCTTGACAATAAATAGACAGAAAGAAGTTTTTTTTTAAAAAAAAAAATAAAGAGAAAAAAAAACCGGAAAAAAAGGGTACTTTTGAAAATATTTGTGCCCAATCAAGTAGGTTTTCTTTGTATAAAAATCACAGACATTAATATTTTTGAAGACCTCGAACATGATTTCTACACAAAAAAACATGAGCGTGTCTTCCATTTGGGGAAGCCAGCTTGTCTGTAGCCACATCCCTCTGCAAATATTATTATTATTATTATCATCCTCGATGTTATAGATACTCCAAGCATTATTTATAAGCAGAAGCACATGGCAAGAAGACAATATATCAAACAAAATAAGCTGAGGATGCAGCAGCTGCATCTGTATCAGTCATAACCTAGAAAAACTAAGTTGCTTATGTGTCTCCTTCTGTTCTCGATGGGTATTTAATTGCACTATAATATAATACCATTTAGTGTGGTTGATTTCTACTCAAACTGTTGCATGTGAACACCTCAAAATTTGCAAGCCAGTCCGTTGTCGCTGTGGACTGAATAAGATGATAGTAAATAAATTATGATCCAGTTTTGATTTTTTGGATGGCAGAAAACTCTTCATATTGCTGTATCTTTGGCGTGCAGTGGCTTGTTCTCAGCTTTTGGTACCAAATTATTTTATTATAGTCTTTCTACAGAAAAAGACATACTTCTTTTATTTATTTATTTGTTTGTTTTTTTCCATCCATTGAAGGTTAGATGGTCCAAGGCTATTCAATGAACAAGGCATTGCTTTTTTTTTTTTTTAATTTTTAATTTTTAATTTGTTTTTGGATTTCTTAGATTTAAAGTTATTAATATGTTTGTGTTTATTTTGTGGACAACAGTTTTTAGGCATTTTTTTAAATATTTTTAAAATGTTTCAAATATTTTTTTTACTTATAAATTTGAATATTAAAAACATATTCGATGTAATACTTAGAAACTTTCCATTAAATTAAAAAAAGTTATAAACAAACAAAGATCCGTGTTTGATTGAAACTATTTCCAAGAACTAATTTTTATTATAATTTTAATAGTTCTATATTTAGTCAATTCATTAAAAATTATATTTAACACCACACACACATACGATTTGGATATTCAATATACTATCGTACTAGTATCATATTAAAATAAGTTAATCGGTCAATTTAATAATTATATTAAAAAATAAAAAAAAATTAAATTTAATATTATTATTAAATAATTTAACAATTATAATAATATCATTCATTTAATAATTATGTCATATCATTTTATTTTACACTAATTGAAAAAAATTATAATAGCAACTAAAAAAAAATTAGTGACCTGTACGATTGCACACACACACATACCCACTTATGTTAAGTGAAAATTTAATTATTCATGTCTTGTTGCAATAGTATCGTATTAAAATAAATTAATTGATTAATTTAATAATTATATTAAAAAATTAAAATTTTAATAATATTATATTAAAATAAATTAATAAATAAATTTAATAATTATGTTAAAAAATAAAAATTTTAATTTATCATGATTATTGAATAATTTAACAAATTATAATAGTAATATTTATTTAATAATCACATCATCTTATCTTGTGTTAATTTAAACTTATAAATTATATATCTTATTTATTTCTAAATTGTATAAAAAATTGCTATCCTTAATATATGTATATGTAGACAGTGATAGATGGATGGATGGGTAGATAGATAACCTTTGCTAACCATGGTCATGCATCTCTTTATTCTTTGATATGCAGTCACATAGAGTAATGCAAAGCAAAATCACTTGTGATGTTTAAAGTATAATAATCTGTATAAGTGACAGAACAGGTTAGATTATACTTTCTAGGAAAAATTGTTACAGTCACCAGCTAAATACAAAGCAACCGACTCGCTGGTTCTGTTCTTTCTCTCTCTCTCTCTCTCAATCTTTCTTTTTTTTTTTTTAATTTTCTTGTTTTGTATCTTCTGTCTCCTGTCTCTGGCCTGCTGATGATGACAATAATTAATGATACATGTAAATATGGGAACGTGAACTTGTAACATTCGTACGTTGTCATTTTGTTCGCATTGCATTTGCATCTGCATGTTGCGTGAGTAGAATCCTGAACCCTACAGGCACAGCCCACAATATTTTCACGAATAAAAACTGCTGGTTCTCCCAAAACCGCTTTTCCATTTCTGCTTTTTCTTAACCTTTTCCCACCCACCATTGGCCTGGACCGCATTTTTCTGACGTAAAAAAGCCCTTTTAGCCAGAGAAGGACGATGCCGATCTGTCTACTCTACCACTGTTGCCTTGCATCAGGAAAAAAGCTTCTGGTATTCGATTCCTGAACCTGAATAATCAATATCCCACGACCCACGTCATCATTTTCTTGCAGAATAATATAATGCATATTTGAGCTGTTGGTGTAACGTGCTTTCCGTGAACCTTAAGGAATTTGGACCCTCATACTTTCTTGCAAACCATAATGTCATCTAGTTTTGGTTGATGAATATGGAAATGTCATCAATGTCACCGACCTTTTCTTTTGTTTTTGTGTTGTTTGCCTTTTATGGTTTAGCTTTGTAATAAGAAAAAAAAAAATTGTTCAATTACACATAAAGGAATCCAGTTACCACAAAAAAAAAAAAAAGTCCCATTCAATTTATATCTGTTCATGAATCTCAGTGCCGCCATGTTCATAATGTTTCATATTTTACTAAGAATTTTTTAAAGTACATATAATTATCTTGTAAATTTTTTTTAGTAAATTGTGAAAATAATAAAATTTTATTATATTGTATTAATTTATGGTCATATTTAAATTTAGTCCAATCAATATAAGGAAAAAGGCATCCTATATAAAGATATGTCCCATACGAAAAGGGTACATATATATACTTACAAATATATGTTATGTTTTTCCCAAAAATACATTATTAAAGATGATAGTATAATTAGACAAATTTAAATTTTTTACTTATTGCAAAATTTTATTTCAAGATTACGTTCTCATGGGATCAAAATCATTGAATCTTAAAAGATAAAATCGTTATATTAATTAAACGATAAAAATTTTTATATTAAATTTTAAAAGTACAATCATCCCATTAAAAGCTTGAGAATATAATTAATTGAAATTATTTTAAAAAATAAATTTTTTTTCTTAATTGCAGACTGAAAGTTAGATCCATAAAATATTTTTTTGTATCAAAATATTGTTTTAAAAAGTAAAAGTTTTTTCTTAAATACACTGCAATTGCGCACACCTTGATTTATTGTCTGTAATGATCATGTTCCTCTAATTTCTGTAACATATTTATCGACAGTAAACAAATGAAAAGTAATCCTAATTTAGGTGAATAGCTAATATTTGAATTGCTATAAATGTTCAAATTGAGAGGGAGAATTGTTGCATTGCAGAGAACTGATGAAATATAATGCAATTTCACTAGCTACTGCGCATGGGGCCAGCGTGTATAACCCATGCATATTCTTAATATTACTGCCTACTGACAGAGCTGCAGATGGAGAGCGATGGAAGAGGAAGGTCTTCTGAGTAGCTCAAAGGCTGTTTTCTTTGCTGACAGGATGTTGGGTCTGCAAGTAAAAGGAAACAGAACTACTGTATGTCAACGCTGTATTCATCTGTCAAATCATCAAAGGAAAACGAGAGAAAAAAAAAAAGAGAGAAAATAAAACATACTCATAAAAAGACGTGCTTATTTAACTAACGGAACCAGCTTCTTCTTCTTCCTTCTTTTCTTTTGAATTCCCGATCATGCTACGGAGAATTAGACGAAGCTTTCTCTCTGAGCTTAGAAGGGCTGAATTTTTCTAGCTAGTTGAATCGATGCATTATTAATAAATTAGATTTGGAGATTAGGGCTAGATTTAGTGCGTAATTAAACGACCAGGCAACACAAACTTAACTTTTGAAACATAAAGTGTGGCTATGTGTATCTAACAGGTAATACAACACACAAGTAATATTTAAATTTTTATTTAAAATTATGGTTAAATTTATAAATAATTATATATTATTATTTAATTTTTTAACTTAATATTAAACTCTAATTACACTATAAAAACTCATCCCAAATACTAAAAAAATTTATAAAAATCCGGGATCGTCTTATTTTTGAGTAAGAAACAAGATAATTCTATTCAAATTGTATTATTCTGAAGAGACTTTTCACTTTTATAGAAATAGAGTTGGGATGAGATGAGATCAGAGCCATTTGCTTGTGGATCTGATGCATGCAAGCATCTAAATTTTTCATAGTGATACACATTATTAGCTATACGGCATGGCATGCTATATTGATTTCGATCTTTTTTTTTCTTTAATTATTCTTTTTAATCAAATTTGAGAAGTAATTAATGTTCTATTTCACTTTTAATCTTCGTTGAGTTTCATTTACTTGAATCTAATAATGTTCTCTTCTCTATACATCATTAATAACTTTATTCAGAAAAGCATGGAAACTATATCTAATAATGACCAAAATCTAATTTTTTAAAAATATTTGGAGGGGAATTTCTGTTTCATGTTGATAGCCTAAGCATGTTTTTATTGTGGTTGTCAATTTAATTTATTTTTTAAAATTAAATCCAATCAACATGTAATTTCATAATTTTGTATATTAAAAATTGATTTAAAAATATTAAAATAAATAATTGTATAAAATTAAAAGTTTTCCATTAACCTTTTTGTGTTTGTGTTTGATGCCGAAATATATGTTGTAAGCTTTGGTGGGGGGCAGCAATTATGATAAATTCTCAGAAGAACCACAATCTATCGTGCAAATAATTATGCATTTGGTGGGCAGTCATCAACCTTGAAGTGATTGCTAGTTAATTATGAACAAGCTGGAGAGTTACGTACCTCCAACACAAATTGGACAAGAAGGTTATATCTAACTTCCATTTTTAGAATTAGTGATGTGCATTAATCAAATTAATAGTTAATTCATTAACCACTATTCTTTTCACCTCATCTTTGTAAACATATAATTATATTTATTTTTTAAATTATTTTCACTTACGTCTTTTGAAATTTAGTAAAATTATATATAAATATAAATTTTTTAAAAATTAATAATAAATAATACTCCTTAATAATAACACTGTTATATTTAACTACTAATTGACTAATGAAATAATTTTATGTGTATAAATTTTATATATAAGTACTTTATATATATATTTTTTAAAGAAAAAATTAATAAAAAATATCATTGAAAGTCATTTTTTAAATTTTAATATCTAATTTAATATAATTTGATAACTATGTATAAATTATGTACTAATTTTAATAAAACAAAATATAAATTACTTGCTTATGTAGAATTATAATCCACTTAATTTTATAAATATATATAAAGCTATATAATATAAATGTATACAAATTGATATTATAAATTATTTATTTATATAAAATAATTTTAGTTATTATGAAATATTTTCATGGTATATTGAAAAACATTAAATCAAAATTAATAAAGGCAATTAATTTTAATAATTATTAAAATATTTCATAATATCTAAAATAATTTTATATAAATAAATAATTTATAATATCGATTTATATATAATCATATCACATAAGTTTATCTATGTTTATTAAATAAAATAATTTATAATTTTATACAATCAAGCAATTTGTAATCTTTTCTTGTCAAAATTACTATTTATATATGTTTAAACATCAAATTAAAATAAATTAAATGTCAAAATCTAAAAATTAACTTTTATAGATATTTTTATTAATTTTTAAAATTTCAGAGAAAATAAACATTAATATATAAAATTTATACACACAAGATTATTTTAATTATTTTATAATTTTAGTTAATTAACTAATGAGGTATTACTATTGAAAGGTATTATATGTTAGCTTTAAAAAAACTTATATTTATGGGTAATTTTGTCAAATTTTTAAAAATATATATGAAAATATCTATATATTTTCTTAATAAAAATCTAACTTAAGTTTTAGTGCATTTTTTTTGAAGTTTGAATATAATTATATCCTTTTCATTTTTAAATGTTTTGAAAGTGGTTGTTTTTTTAAACTTAATCAATTTATTTATATTCAAATATAATTAAATTAAAAGTTTGGGCTTTCTACTTACTACAAATATCTGAATAATTTTATATAATTACATATATTTAAAAATATGTTTATTTTAATGATTTCTTAAAATGTGCTTCATGTGTAATTTCGGTTATATTTAACGAGCTTAGTAGGATTGATTTAAATATTATTTTTTTATTTTTATAAGCTTATTCTAATACAATGCTGAATTTGCTATGTAATTTAAAAGTTTAAATTTAAAAATAAGAGTTTAAAAAATTATATGAAGTGATTGCTTAACAATACAGAGTAACGTTATTAAAACCTTATTGGCATACATGGTGGCCAATAAGTTTAATATTACATATATAATGTAATATATATTACAAAATATATGATTATACTATAATATTACACATATAAATAATATAACATATTGTCATATTATTATATAAAAAATTGTAACATAATATATAGTAAAGTATGTGTTACACTAAAAATTATTCGCTATTTGTTTCAACTCAATCTTCTCCTGAAAATATCATATAAACACGACAAATCATGAATTAAAATAAACGACCCAAGATAATTATCAAATAAGATAATTAAATAATAAGTAGGAGTATACTTAAAAATATTTTGGAGCCATAAGATAATTATCAAGCAAGCAAGCAGGCAAGGTTTCTAACATAAATAAAATTAATAATTGACTCAACCATTTCATAATCCAAAATAAAGAATTCATTATGTAATTAATATCTCTATTTATCCCATTTAATTATTCACTAAGCAACAGAAACTAACAAGAGAAATTGTCAATTGGGCTGGACTCATTTGCAATGATGTATTTGTTGGGCTTCGAGTCATAGGCCCAATTCTTATGGGATAGGATCTTTATTCTTTTTTATTTCATGCTATTATCACTCGCACATAATTACAGAACTGGCATTTATATGCTTTGAATTTAAATATAAAATTTATTTTATATGCTATAAGTAATGCATAAAGGTAACGTCGTGTTATAATTTTATAATTATTTTTTATTATTTTATTGAATTTGTAGCACACCAATTATAAATATATATTTATGTTTGAAAAATAAATAAAATAAAAAATACAATTGAAAATTGAAAAATAAAAAAAAAAGGTGTAGAAGGGTCGAGTATTTTCCTTTGGAAATATAAAAAGCAACAAAGACATTGGCATTACTTACATCTTCATCTTCCAATATTTTCCATTCTCCATAGTTTCTCAGTCTTATCTGAGAATTCTGTGTGTATTTTGCCAAAGAAAATATGAGCGATCCCAAGTATGCTTACCCTTATCCTGCTCAAGGTATTCTTCTTCCTTGCAACAACTGCAACTATTTGTGTTTCTTTCTGAATACTACTGCACTAGTGCTACTACTCTCTGTTCATCCTCACTTTAATTTTCTATCTTCTGATGGAAAATCTGGATATGTATATATATGCTTTCGTATTCTTGCCAATATACAGTTTTCCAATGTGATTTTCTCCTTTGATTCTGTAATTTTGTTTGTTTTTGTTATTGGTGGTGGGGAATTAATTGCAGGTTATTATCAAGGACCTCCAGTGATGGCACCACCTCAATATGCTGCTCCACCACCCAAAAGAGAGCCTGGTTTCCTCGAGGGATGGTAATTTCTATTTATTTATTTTCTTTACTTAACTGGGTATTGCTTATTATTACTAATTGATATGTGGCGGTGTTGTTGTTGTGATTGTTGAAGTCTGGCTGCTTTATGTTGCTGCTGCCTTCTTGACGAGTGCTGCTGTGATCCCTCCCTCATCTTCGTCACCTAATTGAATGAACAAATAACACTGTAATTTCTTTATAAATAATTTCTACCGCCATTAATTTTGTTTTAATGATGCTTGATTTTTATTGAATGTATTTTTAGTGGTGGATGAAGAACAAAAACAATTGAAATGTGTAGCTGTTTCTATTGATTTCAGGATAATAAGATTATGATCTATGGATGAATGATTTTGTGTTTGAATCCATGGGCGAGATGCTCTTCAGTTTCATATTGTGTTTGGAATTATAAATAGGAAGATGGATGCATAGATGACTCTGGGGACTGCTTGTTTGACCAATGTTTACACTAATACCTTTCTGACTACTCACTAGGAAGTGTAAATTAAGATGATTTTAACCTAATTATTCAATAAAATTATGACAAGGGTGTTGATTTTCTTTTTAATTGTTCTTTAATTATTTTATAATTGATAAATTTAAACTAGTTGAACATCTTAAAATTTTATTAAATAGGCACATTGATGATGATGATGATGTGGCATATTCTCTCTCGTCTAATTTTTTTTTAATTTATACTCGTTACATCAAATTAAAAAAAAATATATCAGTAATGTTCAAATTAATTAATTAAAAAAATATATAATTCATACAAAAGTAGTCTAATTATCAGGAAAATTTGGTGTGATTTTGGCTTGGATTGATGTTGATCAATTGTATGTAATAAAAATATTGAACGTAGAATATTAATAAAAAAAAATATTATTAAATATTTTTTAATTTTATTTTTAAAATATTAAAGAAAGATTACAAATTTAACCAAAGGTTTCAACCTTTTTAAGTTAAAAATGGAATTATTTTTAGCTTTAAAATTTATAAGAATTATTTATTTTCTCTAATTTTATTTTTAAAATAAAATATTAAATTTTGTGAGTTTTTATATTCAAAAATAATATAGTAATTAATTAATTACATTAAAAATAAAATTAAATATTGGCCATTGAATTTTACTAATCCCACGTGTATTCGATGTTTAAAAGCAAGTATACAAAGGTGGGTTCTCTTTGAGTTAAATTTTTTTATTTAAATTAAAATATTAATTTTAAATTATTTATCTAAAAAATAGAAAAATATAAAAAATAAAAATTAATATAATTAAATATTATTTATTGTTTTGTATTGCAACTATTAAATAAGTATAAATTAATAAAAATTGATGTCATTATTTTAAATTAAAGTAAAAGGGTATGTATACGTGCGTATGTACTTCAAGAAGAGCGTAGAAGTTAGGTTTGGTAGAAGGTTTTGCTCACTAAATCTTATGGAATCACTAAAACGTACTAGATAACATAATTTTATTATATAATAGAAGTAACCTAGTAGATTTATTTAATTAATAAAGTAAAATAAGAATAAAAAATTTTAAATAAAATTTGTAAAAATTTTTATTATATTAATTAAATAATAAAATTTATTTAAAATTTTTTATTTATTTTATTAATTAAAATTTTTATCGTATTAATTATATTAATATAATAAAATTATTTTATTTAAAATTTTTTTATATAACAGTAATACGTTATTAAATTATAAACATCCACTGTTATTAAACTCTTTTATCTGTACGGTTTTTAAATCTTATAATACTCTTTTTCCTTCTCGAAGATGGCTGGTAGAAGGCCATTTCCTATTAAGAAACAGTTGACAATGTCAATGACAATGTGGGGATTCCGACATCTTGGTGGATTATAAATTATTAACAAAAAAAACTGTACAACTATTATTAATGGAATAAATTATACAATTGTCAAATAATTTTTATTTATTTATTTAGGATTAATACTGTCCTCACCACGTGTTTCTCTTAATGCTGTCACGTGTGTCCTAAATTAAAATAATAATTTAAAAAAAAGGGCTTTGTTAATTAACGTATGAATTCATTATCAAAATGCAACACGCCATCAATAAACTTGATCGTCCACCCTCCCTGCTTACGTGTGCCGATGCTGATCTGGCATATCGAAAACCCTAAGAGGCGCTTATATTCTTTGGAGGGGAGAACATTCTCCAAAACGACACAGCACAAGACAGGACGAATCAGGAAAAAAGATATTTTTGCAGGCTCTAGTCTTTCCCCATTGCCACGTCATGTGCGTAGTGGGCCCTACATCTCATTTTCATTTCCCCTCCAAAATTTTTTTCCTTTCCCTCCATTAATAAATATAATATTCGAGTAATGTTTCTTATCTTTAAAAATTATTTTAAATATTAAAACCATCACGTCTAATAAAAAATATCTGTCAGTTAACCAACGGCGTAATAATTGCCACGCGGTTACACTACCTGGATCTGAACCGTTCGTTAGACATGGACACTAGTCGCACATCGGTCAAGTAATAAGACATATCGAAACCGTCTGATCCAGGATCTACGGTTCATCGCCTGCCCGAGAGTCCCCCGGGCAGATCTGGATGGCCTTTAAGAGAGAGTAGTTGGCCTTTCATTTAAGCATCATTCTTGGTGTGGAGGGAGCTAAACGCGAGTCTCTACTCTCTCTGTTACTTCCGTGCTTTTGTCAAATTTACAGTTCGTCCAATTGTTTTTTTTTCCTGTTTGCCCAATTTTCCGACCAAAGTTACGGCGATGGTCCACCGCCATTTATCCTATTTTTTCTCCGGAGATTAGCACGTTCTTCAGAAAATTATTTGTCGTCTGCACATGGCGTCGGCCGTTTTGGCTAGCCGAAACGAGCCACGTTGGGAAGAGCCTAAGGTTTATGCGAGGAGGTATACAAACACTACCGCCACCTTAAATAATAAGATCGATAATACTCTTTTTGGATCCAAAAATAACCCGAATCCGAAAGAACTGGCCCGTACACATGACCCGTTTCGCAACCTCAATTTCAGGGAGACTCCTTTGCAGGCCGGAGCCGCTGACTTGCCATCGTCGAAGCGGAAATTGGTTGATTCCGACGAGGCAAAGCAGAGTTCACGCGCAGGTCATGTGACGTTCAATCTTGGTGCGTACACGAGGCGAGAACTCAAGGAACTGAAGGAGCGCCTGTTTTCGGATCTTGAAAGGGTCCGAAATCTCCGCAATCGGATCGAGAACGCAAACTTCGACGCCTTACCCACTCACCCGACGACTCATCAACAGTCGGTTCCACCTCTGCCGCTTCTGCAGCTTCCTTATGCTAGAGATCCACAAAAACCCAGTATAAGCCGCACTCCTAGGGGCCGAAAGAAAGGCCGGGTTTCTAAACGGGCCAGCAACCCGAGAGCAAAACGAGCTACAACGGGCCCCTCAACAAAGAATTTGTTGAGAAGATGCGATCAGATATTGACGAAGCTAATGAAGCACCAGCACGGGTGGGTGTTCAATGTGCCAGTGGACGTGGTTTCGCTACGGCTACATGATTACCATGCCATTATCAAGAAGCCAATGGATTTGGGCACCGTCAAGTCAAATCTCAGAAAGAATTTTTACAGTTCTCCGCTGGATTTTGCGGAAGATGTGAGACTGACATTTAACAACGCGTTGAAGTATAATCCCAAGGGTCACAATGTTTATGTCATGGCCGAGACTCTCTTGACAGAATTTGAGCAAATGTTTGATAAATTGTGTCAGCAGCGGGGAATTTTTGTTGCCCAAGAAGCTGCATTGTCGAGGCCAAAAGCGAGGATGATGAACTTGGAAGAGAAGAAGGTATTGGGGAGGAGTTTAGACGAGTTACCGCAAGAGGAGGTGGTTGAGTTGTTGGGTATGACAAGGAAGGAGAATGGAAAATGTTATCGCGACGGTGATGACATTGAGCTGAATATCGATACGCTTAATAACGATACCCGGTGGGAACTTGATCAGTTTGTGGGTAATTACAATAAAGCTGTTAGCAAGAGTAAGACTGAGCAAGAACAGATTTACTGTCAAGTTCAAACTCCAGCTGCTGTAGAGAGTGAAATGACGGTGATTGAAAGAAGCAAGAAGGGAGAAGTTATTGTAGAGGACGATGTGGACATTGGAGAGGAGATTCCAGCCGAAAATTACCCGCCTGTGGTAATTGACAGGGATGTTAATTCAAGTAGCTCTAGTTCCGGCAGTGATTCCTCTTCCTCTAAAGGTATTTGCTTTTTTGTTAGTCAGCGGAAATTGAAGTACTGCGATTAGTTTCATTTATTTGATTAGTGGGTTTTTGTTTGGGATTTGCCGCAGGTTCAGATTCGGGAAGTGAATCGGATGATGACGATAGTGTGCAATCACCATTTGTTGAACCAAAAGATGCCCAATAGCCCATGGAATGGAACTTGAAGTTTGAAGAAGAGGAAGATGGTTTATTGGTTTGTGGTAAAATCTAATATCTACCGGTAAAAAAAGCTAGAATCACTGTTTTAGAGTGATAGGAATGGAACGTAGGGTAAACAGGTAAAGGAAAAAGAAGGATAACTTTTTGTGTGTATGATTGATAGAGGAGACAACAGAATCAGGAGACCACATGGTGTTCACCTTTCACAATAGTCTAAGCGAGCATGGCAGAAAGAAAAACTGTGTACAGAGAAAGAATGAAAGATAATGATATAAAGAAGTAACGCAAAAGAAATTTGGCCAAGACAGCCATGTCCCTCTTTTACCCTTGTTTTAAAGCTTTCCCTTTCCTGTATAGGTCAATCAAAACGGGATAATCAAGCGATTCACTAACAACAATAAGAAGAAGAGATGTACTCCTTTAATTAGCAAAGCAATTAAAGTGCTTAATCCACTACTAATTATTCTCTCCACAACATTACTGTATCATTGACCTACTTCCCATTGGACAATTAACATGCCAGTTCTTCAAATCATCGAACAAAGAAAACCCAAACAAAGAAAAAGGAAAGGAAAGGAAAGTACCCCCTTAGTAATCCTGTTTCTGAGGATGGTTCATTTTCATTTACTTGAGTCAATCTACAAAATTTAATTTTGAAAGTGACAAGGTAGATATCCACCAAATATTAAGGGGAATGATAAAGAGGAAGAAAGAGAGGGCAGGGCCTGAGTGGAAGTGTGAGTTGAGGAGGAGGGGATGAAAAGATTCAATATGATTGCGATGGAGCACGTAATCAAATGAGAGAAACTGGTCATGTATTCTATACCCACAGAAGAAAGATACCAATTCCATTCTCTTCCAGATATTTCCATTGCAGTTAGATATTCAAAGAATTTTGGCCAGGCCATCTTCTGAGAAACTCGTCTCACATTATAGATTTTAACTGACTGATGAGCAAGCACTTCTGTCAATCATGCAATTTGTCTAAATAAGTAGGTCTCTGTTATTGGTAAAATAGCACTTAAAAAAAAAAAGATAAAATTTAAGAAAAATTTTTAAAATAGTTTTATTTCCATTAAGTTGATCCTACAACCATTTACATTTAAACAACATTAAATAGAGTATATCATCTCATATTTTTATTTATTTACAAATTTATATAATTTTGAGCCTTGTTGAACTCAAAATTCAGTTTAATCTCGAAATCAAGTTTAATTTGGAGTTCAAAATTTAACCCTTACTCGAGCTTCAAATGGAAGGCAATTTAAAATATATTTTTTTCTTATAATTTAGATAAATAATTATACAAGAATTAACTAATTTAATAACAATAAGTAAAGATAATTATTAACATAAATAATTTTTAAAATAAGATTATTTTAAAAAATTTCCTAAAATCTTAGGCATTTTGAATGCAAGACATCTCGTTAGTCATTTCACTCCTTTTGGCATTGTTATTGGCCAAGGCAACATGATAGCTTGATTTCTGAGGGAGTGATTTCAAGTTCTCCTATGCAAGAGTTAATTTGGATTTTTTTCGGGTGTCGTATTTCAGACTGTCTACAATAAAAATAATACAACTAGACTAGTAAATATAATAGAACTAATGCAGGAAGGTCTGGACTGTTCTACAACAATATAATACTTCTGCTAAAATCAATATTGTTATAGTTATAAGCTGCAACGAGTAAGATATCTAGGATGTATGATCTAGTAATCTTCTACAAATCATTATTCACACAAGAAAGAATCACCAATCAAGGCAGACAGTTCCAGTTCAGGATGAGGAATTCATTGAAAGCACAGGGAACAGATTTGGAAGAGCAAGCAAAGGATTTGACAAACACCAAAATATATACTCTATTTGAGAACCATATGCATATACATATTTTGACAAGAGATGCACCAACCTAATACTTCTGCAGAATCATGCACCATCTAGATTTCATCGTAGGATGTCTTGCTTTATTGATATGTACTCACGTCACTGCACTGAAATCCTTCCAGCTTTCCACGCAATATCCAGAATCATAAAAACCTCACAGAAAAGCAGAATTTTTTACTTGGCAAGATATACACCGCACAGAGATGTGACAGGATCCTTAACAGGGCTTTAGTATGATAACAGTCTTGGAGTTTGTGTGAAGAGATCAAGCAACTGCTGCCTTATTTCTCCTTTTTGAGTGTTCATCAGTGCAAGTATTAGCAACTCTGTTTTCTTTTGCAGTTTTAGCACCAAGAACACCACACCCACCACCACAGCCACCGCTGCATCCACTGCCACAGCTGCCACTCTTAACCATGCTTCCAACACCCCCCACCACAACCACCACAACCACCACAACTGCCACCACACCCAACTAAGCCACTACTCTTAACCATGC
>CP135586.1:2462247-2518074 GCA_032401905.1 Swietenia macrophylla | reverse complement strand
ACCACCACAACTGCCACCACACCCAACTAAGCCACTACTCTTAACCATGCTTCCATATCCACCACCACATCCCCCACATTGACCAATGTTCACCACGTTAGCTATGTTCATGCTTAACTTTGGTTCACTTTCTATGCAGTCATCTTAGTTCATATTCCCTCCTCATGGCATCCATTGACACTATCGACTGCCCTATCTATCTCCTTCAAATTTTCATTGTTTACAGTGAAGCCATCATATCCTTCCTTCTTCAAAGCATCATGAAGAATAAAAGCTGATATGATTACTGGTAACACAAACCATTCTTCCTTTACCTACATTATTTTGGATGGAAACACAAAAATGCTTTAAGTGACAAATAATACCTCCTTGATAAAATGGACAAATAGCAGCGTTGTACCTTGATGACTCCAGATTTCAAGTCGAGCAATGCAATTGCTTTACCATATGGATCTGCTGCAGAAAATTCAGCTGCAGTCATAAAACCTTCTTCAGTTCCCAGCTTCTCACAATTTTTGGGTTCAAAATCCAGCTTTCTGCCCAGGAAGAATTTAATCTGTTCCAAAGAAGATAAGTTGAAAATTGAAATACTCTGGGCATATGGATAAGCAACTTACAAATATGTATTTTTGAAAACTCATACAGAGCCTATAATAATGAGACAAAGTCACACAGATGAGAAACAGAAACATGATAGATACATACCATTCTACTACCTACGAGCTCAAAGATAAGAGCTTCTTCACTGGATTTCTTTTTAAGACACCAGTGAGAATCCATCAAAGACCACCCAGTTCCAACCATCTCTGCCAAAGTAATTGTTTCACCTGACCCTGCAATGCCAACAACTTGCTTCCTTGGAGTGTAGTTGTCTCCTGAGTTTGCCTTCTTGGATTCCCTGAAATGTAATCAAGGCCATCAAACACTATAAACAAGGGCTTCAAATTATTACATAACATGCAAGTACCAATGCCAGATACTGGTGGAAAAATGCAGAATACACGAAAATTAAAAAACATTATATGACCTTGAGGAGTACAAAAACTATTCCATCAGTCTAGGATTATATATCTCGAAGACAAATTAACTGAATTGGTTTAGTGAGAGAAACTTATTTCAGCAAATATAGACTAACAGTTAACATCAGCCACTGGCTTAACTGGATCTTCAATGCACTGGCTAATTATCTATACATACTTTCATACTTTTATTTCTCACCTTTTACATATACATGGCATGGATGAATTATGTAAAAAAGAAGGTTCTATATGCAACAATCTGCAGCTGACTTCCGATTCAAGCTGGCATACCTCATGATCAAATATATGCATGCTTGAGACCTAAATATTGTAAATCCCACTATTAAGTTTATGATTAAGTGGATCACATTGCTCTAATGGTACCTGATCAATCTCAGTCACTGGAGATACATATGGTGGGACAATTACTTCAGCCTCAAGGCACTAAACCTGCTTTGGCATAAATTTATAACGCAGAAGAATATCCATCTACAATTTTCTTTTAAAACATCAATCTTTCTTCATATGTGGTACATAGATTTCTCCAGAAGCAATTCTAATAATCCCCAAATTAGTTATTAATATTATTATGATTCTACAGACTTGGACTTAGCCATGAAAGAGCTATAAGCACATGCACACACATGCAGAGAGGCTGAAACCTCTACATACGTACAACTTACATACAGATCATGAAAAGACTAGGAAGTTAGTACTCAACCAATGTTACAGCTAAACGATTTACATACCTCATTTGAAGACTGATCACCTCAGAATGAGTTTCATCAATGACATGGGCCATGCTCTTAGCATTTTGAATCCTTCTGGTACATAGGAAAAGACAAGAACTTTCTAATAAAGGTCGCGAACGAACCATGCAAAGCACATGTGGCGCGGGGATTGGAATGGTAAATGAGACAGCAATTCGGAGGCTTATTGGTTTTGAGCTCACATTGTTAGATCTGGGCACTAAGTCAATCCATTGTTCCACTGCAAGTTTGGGTATTGGGCTCAGGAAGTTTTGCAGAGAGAGTGAAGTAGTAGCCAGTATTTTTGATGCCCCTGGTATCCATATTTTAGAAGGTGAATGGGTTACTAGTTCGAAGAACAGTTCTCCAGTTGGCTCACACTGGAAAAAAGCAACTTGTTTCACCCCAGACTTGGACAAAATAGTGAGTTTCCTCTTAGCATTAAAGAAAAAATCAGGTTGTGATTTTCTCATCAACACAAAAAGGTTCCCTTTGTGGCCCTCGGGTAAGTTTTTAATAGCAACAATCTCCAACAAGACCTGAGAAGGGTATGAAAAACATTAAAGAATAACTATGTGCAAATATGGTAGGCAGGACAAGAGAATATATGCAATACGTTGGCTGCATCATATCCAACCACTAACCAGCAAAACAGCCACATGTTATCTTCGGAGAAAAGTATAATCTAAAATTTAACACAGTACTACCACAGTACTTAAGCTTCAACAAGGCTGAATTTGCCACGTTCAAAAATTATGAATTCTCTTCAAAATTATCATGAACTGGCCAGAATGACAATACGATAGCATTCTCATCGTGTGTATTCTTTTAAGAACACTCAACAAGGACACTTCAATGCCCTGCTGTGACTATAATGATATCAACTTTTCAAGTGCTGCAGGTTAAAAAAAGTATACTTGTCCTTTTAATAACATGTAAACGCTGACTAAATTTAAGATCTGCTAGACATTTGACAGCATATCAAAATTAAAGTGCATATATATATATATATATATGTATAGAGAGAGAGAACCTGCAGTTGACATTTGTAAACTGACGACTTACTGGAGAAATAGAAAAGGTGACAAAAAACTACCTCCATGACCTTCAACTCTGGAATTTTAATAATCTCCTGGTGCTCTTTCGAGGAAACTACCTCCTTGCTGACAATATTAGTCGAGAAGGGAATTTTTGTGAGTGGGGATGGTGCAGTGCCTCTATACATTGCCCCTGCTTTCCAATATCTTGAGCCAAATGTGTCTTCCCACTGCTTAGTAGTTCCAGAAAACCCAGTGTCAAGCTTCTTCCCTTTAGTTCTGTCTTGGTCCACATCATCATGCTCCAATAGCTTCCCAAGCTCTTTACTCACATCTTTATAATAAGAAACAGGATGTAATTGATGCGTATGCCAGATAAGATCGATGTCATAGGTTGGGACACAAAAGCGTTTTATGGACCTCTGCCTGTTTCTCTTAATCAGATGCAGAAACCCCTTATATCTGGCCACGGCTTCCTCAAGAAAGACATCATTATCCATATGAGATCTGGATACCTGATACAGAAAAGCAACAAGATAACCAGTGAAAAAGGTTGAGCAATTATAAGATGAAAAGCTCAAATATGCATGTTTATGAAGTTTTTATTATTAATGCAAAAAATGCTAATTGTCGAGCAAATAAGGCAGCAACATCACTAGAGGCCAGTGGCACTCACATGACTCAAACGACTTCATGACATGGCCCATAGCCCTAGTGAAACTAAAAGTATTTGAAAGTTCAAAAGAGCACACATTACATACAAAACACCCATTCTGAATCAGATTAAACAGACATGAAATCCTATATGAATATTAGAATATGAAAAGACTCTATAACACACTCATATACTAAATATGTTTCCTAATGTTGGATTCTTTTATTTGGAATTCAATATCAAAACTTAATAAAAGATTCTAGGAGTTTTAATGAAGATGAGAGTTCTGTTTTCAAACACAGAACTGATCTTTACAAAGCAATCATTCTAACTCAGATATCATTAACCTTTTATGTATGGAATCATATTGAACAGTGATAATTCATGGATACCTTTTCTGAGGTTTGCTAAAATAACAGGTAGATAAAGTTATATGTAAAAATCACATATACCTCCACTTAATATAATAAATCCATTGGAAAATACAAAATCATGGATACCTCCCCTGAATATAATAAAAGATTAACAAAAGAAAACAAAATATTAACAAACCAAATCTAATTTTGTATTTTCCAATTGATTTTATGATATTCAGGGGAGGCATTCGTGATTTTTACATATAACTCCATTTACCTGTTATTTTAACAAATGGGGAGATATGTCTTAATTACCCTGTTGAATAATAATATAACCAGGGAGACTTTTGAAATCAACTGAAACACTGCATGTACTTCCTAATGTTGGATTCTTTTATACATGGATATTGTAATCAATACACAACATTTTCCTGAATTCTGATATAAAATTAATCAGTAGGTGCTCAACTAATCCAGTGAAATAAGCAACAGGAGTCTAAAAGGAACTAAATATGGGATGAGAGCAAGGAAGTTCCATACTTCAGGTTCTGAATTGATACTACTGCCATCTTCAATAATTAGTTCATGCATAAATCTAAAATTAAATATGAGAGGAATTAGGATACCAGCATGATTATTTAAGACATAACTACCAGAATAAACAGAATAAACTAAAATATGATGGCTTAAGGAACAGAATAACCATCATCTCCAAACCTGATAAAAGAAAGGACTCTGTCTTCTAACAGCTGAAACTAGATCATATTTGGTGTATTTTTCAAGTCCAGAAAGTTCAGCTGCAAAATCCTCCAAGGTTGCTTTTTTTAAATCAAATTCATAAGGCTCCTCCAGATATAGACTATTCCAAATTTCTTCAGTTTGCTTTTTACAAGCACCTTGAATGGAAGACACCACATTAGAGTTGTCAAGGATCTTCCCGTAAAGTTCCTCACAATCAGATTTGTACCTCACCTGAGTTAAAAAGCCAAGAAAGCTCCTTAGTAACTTATCATTATCTAGCCAAGACGTGCAATCAAGTCAGAAAACTTACTGGGTTGAGCCTGTGACAGTGCCAAACCCATTCACAATCAAGAGGAACAACCAGAAATCGTTCAGATATCTGGGACTCGGAATGTTTGGCCAGCAACGGAAGCCAACAAGCATTATACCTGAAATTACTATTGCTAAATTGAAAATCCACAAAATAACAATAAAAATTCATTACAGCACTTAAGAAGAGCATGCATACATTCTGCCTTAGTATTTTACACCATAGTCTACATGACAGAAAAATATATCTAATATCTCATAACTGATTAACTAGAATTTCCAAATGCATGAACATTATAGAATTGACATTGCAGATCCTAAACCAACAGAACGTTTCATATGAAGTGCCTCCAAAAGACAAGAAAGAGGGTGCATCAGTTTGTTATTAAGCATTTCCATGTATGAAGAAGTGCATCATATTAAGAGCCGGTTCAACCATCTAACAAATTGATATAGTGAAACTCAAAGAACCAAAAGTCAACAATTGAATATCTTCACAAATTAAAGAAAACAAACTTGAAAAAATTTATCAACGTAATCGAATTGTAGAGTGGTTACCTATAGATTGCCTTTTGAAGGGCAGGGCCTTCATAGAGCCAACGGTTTCTATCAACAGCAGCAAGAAACTGAAGCTGCCGTTTGGCAGCAGCCACAAGGTCAACACTTATCTCAATCTTTTGTGCTTCAAGCCACTCGAACTCTTGCTGCTTCTCCACATCCATGTCTTAGTCCTCACAAAAGCGAAAACAAATCCAATTTAGCAGTCCTCTCAGTCCTCACAAAAGCGAAAACAAATCCAATTTAGCAGTCCTCTTGATGTAAATAACTTCTCAATTCTCGAAAAAAGAATACCAATAACATCAAGCAAATTCTGCCAATTCATTTTCTCTTTTCAAGATTATATGTTGATTTCCATCGATCTATAGCCAAACAACATTGTTATCTCACTTATCAATTCATTGACCAGGAGAACAGTATAGCAAATATAACCACATATCCATAATAACTAATTCTTAAAATTGTAGTGGAGATGTAACCTCACCCCCCCCCCCCCCCCCCCCAAAAAAAAAGACTCCTATTGCGTTTGATTGCCAAGAAAACCGTAGGGGAAGAAAAGTCAAAATTGAAACCATGATATCACTGTGCTTTTCCTGCATTTTCACAGCAACCAACCAGAGAAATTCTGCTATTTAACAGTAACTCAGCATCTTGTTCATTTATAAAATTACCATAAAAGATTAAAACTAACAAACAACAGAAATTATAATCGATGAAAGCAAAGCAAAGCAAAGAACAAAGTTTATGAAGTCGAAGAAGAAAACTATAATATTACCAGAAAGTGAACAAGCGAATGCCAAAACAAGAATCCCTGCTCAAACCTTGATATACGTGTACGTGTTATGTACCTGCTGTTGTCCGAGCTTCAGCACCTGGTATTTTGTGATCGAAAATGCTTAAAACGTCGGGGTTTTCGAATTGACCATATTGTCCTTCGCGATTCGGAAAAACAACTCGGTAATTATCCATTGTAATATATGAAGTGACCACGTTGCCCTTATTAAGCCGTTGAAACTACCAATGTACGATGTACTAGCCAATTTGCTTACTTATACTTAAAAATTAATAATTTTAATACATTATAACAATTAAATTAAAATTTATAAAATTTCAATTCTAAGCTACTTTAATCTTAGTTATTTTTTAATTTAAATAAAAAATTTATTTTTAATTTAAATAAAAAATTTATTTTTAATTTAAATAAAAAATTTATTTTTAATTTAAATAAAAAATAATTAAAATTTATACATATGTTTAATTCATATTATTACTTAAATTTAAATTTAAAATTACTTTATATATAAATTAATATTGAAACGTTCAATGTTGTGTACTTTTCAAAAGTAATATTTATTATTCAATTAGAGATATTAAAGAGCTCAGGCTGGGTTGAATTTGTTAAAAAATAAATAAATTTAAACATAATTTGATTGTTTAACTTAAATATTGATATTTAACTAATAAATGTAAACTCGCAAACTTGTAACAATCCTTTTATCATTTGGTTTAGTATGGCCTTTTTGATACCTCAATCTACAACATTATTGTAATGCAATAATTAAGGTGTTTAAAGTATTAATCATCTCTTTCTAACACTCTTTCCGTAAGAAGGTAATATCCTTCTCGAAGATTGGTACAATTATGCTAATTAGGAATTGATTGTGTATAGATGTAATATTACATTTTATAGTACAAAAATATAATGATACTGTACAAGAGAATAATAGTCAAGCACACATTGTTTTTGGTCTTGGTTTGATTTGGATAATGCCAAGAGAAAGACGACATGCAATTTCACATTTGACTTTGAGGCTTTCATTGCAATTGCCCAAATCCTTGATATTTTGTTTCTTCGTTCCTTCTAAGAAAACTCGTGGAAACTTCGTTGCCGAATTGGGCCAAGTCTACGCTTGTTCAAACCATTGACTCATTCACAACGAATTGGGAAATTACCAAATTGATCCCAATAATTTATATAATCAAGAAAATATTTATATATTTATCTCTTGTCTCAAATTCATCTATATTAAATTTAACCAATACTTATTGTTTACAAATAGTTATGTGGAAAACAATAAATAAGGACACTTTTTTGTTGCTTTTAACAAATTAGTCCCTCATAATTTAGTGTGGTTTTGGGAATAATGAGGTGATTTAATATTTTACCTGAAATGCAAACATGCTTCAGGTTGTGGGCTGCCAAACTGAAACTTCAACAAGAAACTCCAAATCCATCCACTGCAGAAGCTTGGTGAACAATATTAGGGGAATTGATGAAAGTTGGGGTGTTACTTCATAATTCCTCTGATTTAGTGTTATCTTTTGTTTGCAATCTCTCAAACTTGCCTTTTTCCTGATATTCCTCTTCAATGGTTTCCTTAAGGATGAAAAGCCTTTGTATAACCACTGGTTGAGTCATCTGCTTGGCTTCCCTGATGTCACTCTCCTCTTCATTGAGATGGTACACATCAAGTATTATTGTAATCCACTTGTGCAGTTCTTTGGGGGTTCTGCTCGAACACACAAAACAAATAAACAAATAAATAAGTCTTGCAGTACAAGCAATAAAAAATTGCAGCTTCTGAGGAGCAAAATGCTATCTTACTCGTCTAAAGCCTTGGGTCCTTGGCTTCACCTTCGTCGCCTGGGGGAAGGCTGTCGCCAATACCGAGATTCATTCTTCGAATGGCAGCTCTTTGTGGCTTTATATAGATGATACATTATGTCTTTAACCTGCATTCACAAGTTCAAGGAGCAAAGTTCAGAGAATGGAAAAAATTAGCACATAAAAAGTCATAAAAAGTCAAGTTCCTTATCCTTGGAAAGGCTTTTGATCTTTTCACATACCGCATCTACTAAGAAGAGCTGAGGATATCATCAAATTTGGCCTGGACAGCATCTTGTGTCTCCACATGCTCCAGCATATTATCATAAGCACCAACTGCAGACAAGCATCTTGTTGCCAACCCAGCCACTGCTGTTCATCCAATGGAAAACAAGAGAATAATTTTTTCTTCCCAAGTAACACCAAAAAAAAAAAAAAAAGATTGCAAGTAACTTTTTCAAAGTATAAAAGTCATTTCTACTGCTAAAGAAATTTAACATTCAGCTTGGTAATTACAAAACCCACACATATCCTTATTTTTGACTCAGCCATGGGTGTTTATCTTTTCAGTTTTTTTTCAACAGACAGTGAATTAATAGTTGTATCAGCAGCAGTGTAGGTGAAGAAGCTGGCTGTTGCACAGTCATGAAGAAAAGCCAAACAAAAAGAGGTACTCACATAAAGCATACATCCATTACAACCCATTAAACAAATCCAAATATAAATGTTGTGAATACTCAAACATTACCACCACAGTCCTCCAGACTATCATGGGTTTCTGAAACTAGAGTGAGCCAAGTGAAGTCTCGGCATCTCCAAGTAACTACTGCATTTACATCAGTTGGGCTGTCTGGTATCTCCTTATGAAGTTCACTGTGCCTTTCCATTTCATCATCAATCTGCAATGCTCATTCCTGAATACACAGAGCCAAAAGAAGATCTAAAACCAAAAGTGTTTGGTAAAAACTCCATTTGGTCAACGAAGACTGGTGGCAAGGAAATGACATTAAAGTTTCACAACTTAGTTTTTATTGTTTTGGACTTGATAAATCAAAATGCCCACTCTATTTGGTCCATATAACAATTTTATTTTGTTAGAATAGTTCAGTGATTCTTCAGAAACAAAATTAACACAAAGCACAATATTCTAAGAATTTTGTAATACATTCTTTGCCAAAATTTCGTACCTTCTTCACTTTGCTAGCCAGTGAAATCAATTTTTCCTTCATAATAGGATCACTCTCTTCATCCACCCGTGTTCGACACCGGTGATAGAAGCATTGTCTATATTTGTTCCACACCTCCCTAAACACCAAATACTAACTCCATTCTATAACTCTAGGCTTCTCATTTAAGCATACATCAATAATCTTATCGCAAAATTTAGTGAAAGTGTAACCCTCTGCAACTTCCTTCTTTGCTTTGTCGTCTTCCACCTAAGCATTAGCTAATCCTCACACTTCAGTACCGAAACAAGAATTCTTTTTCTTCAGAAAGACATTTATACTTAAATTCAACAAATATGAGCACCCAGGTGAGAAAAATGCTTAATTTTTTCTTAAATTTCACGAATTGAAAGAACCAGTTTTCACGTAATTTATTTTCCCACCACAAAGAAGACTAATTCATTGGTTTACGAAATAAATAAAAAACAACAAAGTCTAAAGTATTCCATCAACCGAAGAATGAAAAGTTACACTTACTGGTTTTGTGGCTAGAGCAAAGGGTCTTTGGCTTGGAAATGTGACTTGCTTCTCTTCTTTTGTCCTTGGCAGAAGAAGCAGACATGAACGGAATTTTACAGTAGTTAAAAATGATTTTTCATTGAAAGAAAAGAAACCCGCGTGGCTGTTATTGTTATTTAAGAGAGAGGATGTGGCCATGGAAATTGACAGCTGGAGCAGAGTAGAGATGGAGGGTGAGATATTATGCGAAGAAGTGCCATCGATTCCTCGCAGATACTTCGTTCAATCTTTCGCAGGGGTTTAAAACTATAACGTAACAAAACCTACGTCGTTTTAACAAGGGGAAAATATCAAGTTGCTACCTATAACTTTATGACAAATAAGTCCATATGATTTGCTATTATTATAAATAATCAGAGTTTTCTTAATATATCACCTAATTTTGTTTGTTTGTGTTAGCGCAAACAAAAATAAAATTAAGAAGAAAATCGAAAAATGAAGAAAAAGAAATAAGTAAAGAAAAATTATAATCTATAGCACCAACATCTCACTTCAAACACTCTTTTATCTAAATTAAACCAATTTTTTATGTTAATTTATTGAAAAATGAAAAAAAAATGACAAAATTGAATGCTTTTGTTTATTTACTTGATGTGTTTGATTTTTTAAAATCGAGAATTTATTTTATTAAAAATTAAATTAGTCAACCAATGCGTTGCCAATAAGCTAGTATAAGTACTTCTTAAGTATTGCTTTGGAAGAAATGTACGTGATTAATGCACTCTAACATAGATATGTCAATTTTTTTTTTAAAGATTACAAGGGTTGAAGATGAAACCTAGAACTTCTTAAAAAAATATTTAGAAAAATAAGAATAAAATTTTTTTCTTGATAATTTTTGCCGTATAATTTAGTGTAAAAACCTTACTCTAAAAGATGTGACAAAAATTTTCTTGAGTACAATTTTCTTGTCTGTTTTTTTTTTTTTTTGCAATTTTCAATTTTCAAGTTAAAAAATATAGTATGAACATTTGTAAAAATGGTTTTCTGTGACAAAAAAATACCTTGAAAAAATGGTAAAAAATTTTGCGCTCAATAAATTTTATAAATTTAAAATAAATTAAATAATGAAAGAGATAGAAAAAATTTTGTGTCTACTTTTTACGATATATTTTGTTAAATAATTTTATGAATTTATCGAGAAATTTTAAATTTCATCTTTAATCTCATAATTCGAAAAATGAATTCAACAGATATATACTAAACTATATTGATCATGTATTTCACCAAAGGTAGTGTCTATTAGACTAACTAAACACATCATGCAATCAAATAAAATACTCAACTTTGTAATCTTTTTTTTACTTATTTTTCCAACAAATTCACAACAAAAGATCTACATAGGCAAAAGAGTGTTTGAAGTGAGATATTGGCAGTGTGGATTATAATTATTACTTTTTCTTCTCACTTTTTTTAATTTTATAAAAAATATGATAAATAATAATATTTTAACATATTTAAAATATTAGATGGTATCATAATTTGGGTCATTCATATTTTGGGTATTTTTATTCTTAAAAAGTAGACTTGGTAGGTTAACATGATTGATCATCTCATTATTATTTTGGTCAATTCTATTGAATTATAATCTTTTTAAATTTTATTTTTTAAGAATTAAAATAATAAAATATTATTTATTTTCATGGTTATACAACTATTACTGAAGATATTATTAATTTTTTATTATAATTATTTTAGAAAATTTAATTTCTTATTTGTTCTTTCCATTTAATTGATTGGACTTTTCTACTAATTGAACTCTCATATTTGAAGTATAAACCTAATTTGAGTCAATTTGGTCATTTTACCCTTTTATTTGATAGCGATGAATTATAAATTTATTTGTTATTTTCGGAAACTATAGGGACCAATTTGATAATGATTCTTCACAGTCACCCACTCCCCGACCCAGCACTCTAATGCCTCCCTTCTGTGTCTTCTACTTTTTTCATGGCATTCCCTTTCTCTTCTGCTTGAAAATCGCTGCTGGTTGTTCACCTCCTTCTCAAAATGGATGGATAACAACAAGAAAACCATCACGGACACGACCTTCTATAGCCCTTCTGCAAATTTTGACCATTCGCGATTGATTTCGTTCTGCTTCACCGCAAGGAGGTTTCTTTTCTTTCCTTCCTTTTCTCTTTCGTTTGTTGCAGTCTGCACCCACTTTTTCGTTCCTGAATATTATCATTATTTGTCTTCGTTTTGTTAAATTGCTCCTCTGTTGTCAATTTGTAGATCTTGTTGGGATTTGTTTTTTGTTTCTCAAGTTGTTCAAGGCCTTCAAAAATCAAAATAAGGCTGTTAAATCTTCAAATTTTATATTTAAAAAAGCCCTTAATCCGTTATTAACTAAATTAATTGCTTCTTCTACTTGCCCAAATGGTGTTGATTACAGAAGAAATAGTAAAAAGAATGTCAATGACATGCACACTCATTAAACACATGAACATGTCTCCAGGCTGTAGCAACCCCGACTGTGATTTTGGTTTTATAGTCGTCATTTCTACTTTTTCATTTTGTTCTTCAATGCTAGCTATCTTAGTAATCAACCCGGGGAAGATTTTCAATTTCATTGACATTATTATTAATAAAATTAATTTTGTTAAGGAAACCCAAGCTAATCTTTCTTGCTGCAAAGGCCAAAGTTGTTAACTGTTAGTAAGCAATATCTGACTTCATTGATTGTTGCTGAAACTTCCACGTCTTTTACGGTTTATTCATGCGTCAAGCTCATCAAGAATTATACCCTCAACAAATCATTGACAATGTATGGGTTTGGTCAACTTCATTTGTACTCTTTTAAGTGATTAATTATGGCTCAAGTTTTCATCAATGGTAGGTGACGAAGGAATTGCTAGATAAAAGGTTTTGATATCATTTTTGCAGGGTGATTTATAATTTTCTTGACTTTTTGAAAATTTTAAACAAGTTCTTGTAGAAAAATTTTAGAGATATTTTTTACCGATCTAATTTTAAATTAAAATTAAAATTTTTAATTAATTATTTATTTTTAAGATTATTTTTAATTATTTGTTAATTTTATATTTTTATAATTTAAATAATAATAATAATATTTCGTATAATAAGTTAAAAGAAAACTTTTCATTGCAATGATGTAAAGATCGTCACAAAATTTCAAACATTAAGATATTAATTTCATTAATAAATAAAACTACATGCGGGGGTATGGGTGATAATGGTAATACAAACACCATACATGAGTTATAACATAAAACTATATTTATATTTATATTTAAGCATTCGTAGATAAAATTATAAAGATAATTTACAACCTAAATATTTAAGTTTAAAGGTAAAGATTTTGACAATAGTATTTAAGTGGTTTTATGCAAAAAGTATTTGAAAATCTCAATCATCTAAGTAGCTTTTATAAAAGTTTGTCTATAGGCTATTTATTGACCTGTAGCACCACAACAATATGGGTTCGCTGGCTTCATCGCCACTATATAAAATTAATAAACAAATCATGTAAATAAACTAGTACGATTTTTAGTCGGAGTTAACTTTTAAAGGTAATTTGATAATTTTAAAAATAATCGAGTTAAAATTTTAAAATTTATTTTTTTAAGAGATAAATTAAATTTTTTAATAATTTTTAAATCACTTAATTTAAAATTTATTTGAGAATTCAAAAATAACTTATAAAATTAAAATACAACATGCTGATGGTTATAGCTTTAAATTTTCAACTGACACGATGCACTATACTACCTATGTTACAATACTTACTATAATATTTACTACAGTAAAATTCAGATTTTAAAAACAGAAGCTCTGGCGCCACGACACCTTAAACCCAAGGTGCGAAGATTTGCACAGAGAAAGTTATGAAAAATTGAGAAATAGATGTTTTTAACATAGCAATTGGGCTTTAAATTGGTTTTATAAGTATTGATCGAAAAGCCTTTTAAAAGCATTGCAACTTTGTCTCTTGTAAATTATACTTAA
Source organism: Swietenia macrophylla (assembly GCA_032401905.1). Lineage (NCBI taxonomy): Eukaryota > Viridiplantae > Streptophyta > Magnoliopsida > Sapindales > Meliaceae > Swietenia > Swietenia macrophylla. The sequence continues at coordinate 2,504,328 of CP135586.1, read as the reverse complement.
GAGTACTTCTATTTTTTGTAAAATCATAAAAATTATAAAAAAGTCAAAATTACTAAAAGTTGGTTTCATTCCCTAATGATACCAAATTTGACCTAATTCAAATTGATTTAAAATCAAACTTATAAACCTAATTTCTAAACCTTAAATACAATTATTTTAAACTTAAATTAAGTCTTAAATTACTAATTAAATTACAATTTAACTTAACATAGGTAAAAGTCAAATCTAATTCAACACAAATTTTTTTTGTTATTTAACTAATTTTTATATAATAAAATCTCATAACAAGGTTTTCTCCTACACATTCAACTTATAATCAATTCCAACACATCTAAATCAAATCGACAATTTTAAAAACTAAATTACAATATCGAAATATTTATTTTAACATTCAAGTAAAAATAACTAAATACAAAAAAATTTAAAACTTTAAAATGGTTAGAAAACTTATCAAAATTCAATGAAAACTTGGAAAACTCATGAAAAATTATTGAATTGAGTTTGCCCAATTTAAGCTTTTATTTTTAGATAGAAGTTTTTAGAGAGAGATTGAAATTTTTAAAGAAAAGAAATGGAGGATTCAGGGAAATATGGAAAAAGTCTGTTTTAGTAGAAATGGAAAAGAAAATAAAGAAGATTGATGGGTTTGAATGAGTTGATGACAGAGGGAATAAGCAAAAATGGAGGAGAAAGCTAAAGAGATGCCAAGAATTGGAAGGAGGAGGAGATATCTAGGTTTACATAATAAGGGTAAATTGCATTCAAAGTTTCTATTTTTTAATTTTATAAAATTCCTAACTTTTTTTTATTCTACATTTAAATTTTATAAATAAATACATAAATAAAATAAAAATCTCAATTACAAATCAATTAATTATAAAATAAATAAATGCATACAAATATTGTTTAAATACAAAATGATCAAATTATTTATAGAATTCGAAAAACAAATTTTACAATTTGAGTCGATTTTATTAAATTATATTTTTTTTGACTTTATTTTTTTAATAATTTAAATAATAAAATATTACTTATCTTAATGGTTATACAACTATTACCGAAGTTATTATTAATTTTTTATTTTAAATGATTATAGAAAATTTAATTACTTATCTGTGGTTTCCAATTAATTTATTGGACTTTTCTACTCATTGAACTTTTCTATTCAAAGTATAAATTTAATTTGAGTCTATTTGGTCATTTTACACTTTTATTTGATAGCAATGAATTATAAATTTATTTGTTACTTTTAGAAACTATAGGGACCAATTTGATAATGATTCTTTGTAGTCTCCCACTCCCCGACCCAGGACTCCAATGCCTCCCGTCTGTGTCTCTTACTTTTTTCAGGGCAATCTACCTTTCTCTTCTGCTTGAAAATCGCTGCTGGCTATTCACCTCCTCAAAATGGTTGAATAACAACAACAAAACTATCACGAACGCGACCTTCTATAGCCCTTCTGCAAATTTTGAACATTCGCGATTGATTTCCTTCTGCTTCAAAGCAAGGAGGTTTCTTCTCTTTCCTTCGTTTTCTCTTTCAATTGTTGCAGTCTGCAGACACTTCTTCGTTCCAGAATTTATCATTATTTGTCTTCATTTTGTTAAATTTCTCCTCTGTTGTCAATTTGTAGATCTCGTTGGGATTTGTTTTTTGTTTCTCAAGTTGTTCGAGACCTACAAAAATCAAAGTGAGGCTGTTAAATCTTGTAGGTGTGTTTCTGGAATTGTCTTTGATAGGGAAGAACATAATAGTTGGGAAGAGAGTGGGAGTCAGTGGAGTGCTCAGTAGTAATGGAGTCGAGGAGGCTTCCTAACAGGGAAAAGAAGCTTAAACGTAGAGAGATACTGGAAAAGAAGAAGGCAATTGATGAACTCATAAAATCAGCTTCTGCTCAAAGGGATCATCTCCTTTCTTTCCATTCCTTTCGCCATTATGAAAGGAATGGCCTTTCTGTACGTTTGGAATCTGGGTGTGGGGATAAGCTTTCCCCTGCTGAGAAGCAGGATGTTCAGAGCCTTCTGAAGGCCAATATGGAGGGGCCGTATGGGTCCGAGTGGCCTGCCGAAGAGAAGGTGAAGCGCAGAGAAATGGTTGCTCCTGAAGCACGCTATATATTTGTCCGTGAGCTTGAGGCGCCAAATGCAAGTGCCGATGAGATGTCAAAAGTGTTTGATGGGAAGAAGATTAATTGTGCTGAAAACAAGGGATCAATTCTTGGGTTTGTACATTTCAGATTTAGTGTGGAGGAAGATGTACCGGTTCTTTATGTTTATGAACTACAGCTTGAATCTCGTGTTCAAAGGAAGGGACTCGGGAAATTCTTGATGCAACTGATTGAGCTGATTGCTCGCAAGAACCACATGGGTGCCGTGGTGCTAACGGTTCAAAAAGCAAACTTGTCAGCGTTGAACTTCTATACAAGTAAGCTGAGATTTATCATATCTAGTATATCACCATCAAGAGTTGATCCATTGACTGCAGTTGAGAGGAGTTATGAAATTCTTTGCAAAGTATTTGATAATGAATCTAAAGCTGCGTTGGAGGAATGAAGATGAGCAGGAGAATGTTATTTGAGCCTGGTAGTAGAAACTTTTCAAGAGATTTGATATGAGAAAATAAAAATGCAAATTGCAAAATGAACTAGTTGAATTACCAGACCATTGTAGAATCTAAAGCTGCGGTGGAGGAATGAAGATGAGCAGGAGAATGTTATTTGAGCCTGGTATTGGAAACTTTTCAAGACATTTGATATGAGAAAATAAAAATGCAAATTGCAAAATGAACTAGTTGAAATACGAGACCATTGTTGGGCTTAGAGAATTTACTGTGGTAATAAGTTTTGTCCTTCTCGCTGATGAAGAAGTGTCCTCTAGTGGGTTCTAATTAGTGAAGTTTTGGTTCTGTGTTACAATGCCATATATTCATCCATTTTCCAGCCAAGACTGTATGACTTAGAGAAACTGTTGTGAAGATAATTTTGTGATTTAAGTTTTCCATAGACAGTGCTAGATGTAGCTTTTGAATGCTTTAGCAGGTTTGTTAATTGGCAAAAGTAGCAAGAATATTGAGTAAATGAGTTATTGATTGCAAGAACTATGTTACACTGATCTTTTAATTGCTAAAATGGTTTTCAGAACATTTTCATAGCAAAAGAATATTATTTTCTTGGATGAACATTTGACATGTATTTTGTCCATCTCTCTTGTGAATTTCTTATTTGATCTTTTTAGGTTCTATTTTTACAATAATTGATGTTTTCCAATTATTTTTATTTTCTATCTTAGATTTTACTCCAGTGAAATTTGTCATATGGGAGCTATTCACAAACCAACCGCAAACTGATGCAAGGATATATTCTAGTGGTAGATGATTCTTGAATAGTATTCAACTTGGGGGAATTGATACAGTGTCTGTGGGCATGCTTTATGGTTCTTCTGGCTGCTTGAAGACTTCAAATCATTTATTTGTTAGCTGCTTATGTGCTCAGTGTGCTGCAGTTTTACAGGGGTGTAACTAGGAATTAGCCTTCAGGGGGGACCATAATGGGAAACTACTAAAATATTTAGGAGGCCAAACAGAAAAATCCAAATAAATTTGTACTAAAATTACAGATTTCACCCCCAGGCCTCATCATAGTTCCGGTACTGAGTGGTTGGGTTCTATTTCTCACTTCCATTCCCTCTTCAGTTTCATTAACTGATTTTTGGAGTTTCATAGTTCATAAACCTTTTGGATCTCAACTTCCTCATATTTGGATTGTTTATGTTTTACATGTGCTGTATTTTGTTGGAAAATCAGGAATAAATTTTGGCACCGGTGGTATTTTTCAAAGATAGTGGGTGGACTTAAAGCTGGATGTAACACCACCTATACTATTTTTCATCTACATGACATTTATCTTCACGAGCTTGGACATTGCTCTTACTGTTTGTAAAGCTCCTAAGATTCATATTGTTATTTGGAAACCTCCTTTTACCATGTACAAGAGCTAATCCTGATGGTTTGAGCAAAGGAATTCCAAGCCTTGCTGCATATGGAGCTTTATTTAGGGATAGTACTGGCACCATTTTGGGTGGCTGTGGGATGTGTCAGGTTGTTAAAACAGCCTACTTTTTCGTGTTAATGACAGCCATTCAGTTTATAGTGATTGCTAACTCAATGCGGTGTACTTCACTTTGGTTTGCTCTGATTCACTTCTGGTTGTCAAACTGCTGTAGATCCTTAAATCCTCCATGAATGTTACATAATAGGTGGTTGAGTTTCTTGAACATCATCTCTTTTATGAACTTTCATTTTTCTCACACTTAAAAGAGAAGGAAATGGAGAAGCAGGTAATACTCTGGCTAATTTAGAACTTGGAGCATCATACTTTGTTGTTGGGACAACTCAACCAAGGAATTCTTAAAGTTTTATCTCCCATGACTTGAGATGACACTAGATTACGAGTATTCCTTGAGTATTGTAAATCTAGAACAGAACAAAAAGTTCCCACAACTCGAATAATTCCCTAGAAGGAGCAATAGTTTAGTATTCGAAGTCCCGTAGTCTCACATCAGCAATGGTAACTTTGACAGATAGATTACCATCAGGTTTCACGCTGAGGGAAAGCAATGTCTTGCTGACAGCTGGAAATTGGGATGTTTTTAGTGAGTCTTGATGCTGGAAATTTGGAATAATGGATGCTCTGTTTTAGAGGGGACAGAAAAGTTAATTCAAAATGAATTGGAGCCAGTTAAAAGGCCTCTCGGAAACATAAAACATAACATAAAAGTTGTCCGCTGCCCAAGTTCCAAATTCAGATTGATACAAACTCGGCAGATAGTTAACTTTTCTCCCATATTTATCAAGAAAAGGTTAAAGATAAGCTGGTGTTTTACTTGAAGAAAGCTACGTTGATAATAACAGCTTTGTTTCCCCTGCCAAAATTAACATAAAACGATTAAAATTAGAAATGAAACCTTAATTTTGGAGCTAAAGATATCTCAAAACATAAAACAAGCCAAAAGGGAGGAAAAAAAGTATTGATCATATTCATCCAATACATGTTAGGCATTTGCTTGCATGAACTGCATGCAAATATACTTCCAAAGAATTGGATTAATACAGGCAGGCAAATTCGGTGCTAGATTGCACGCATTACAGCCAAAAGTAGAGGGTGAAGAACGCAAGAAGCATGTAATTGTAAACGGACTCCTCAATGAAGACAAACTACACAGAAACTTTGGAACTACCTCCTCAGTCTGCCCCACCAGAACTTCTCTGGTCTTCTTAAAATTCAGCATCAACGCATGAACTCCACTTTAGGAGACCAGAAAAATAGGAGAACTAAAGCCGATCTAGTTAGCTCCCATGCAATAAATTTCTCCGGAGAAGAAAGAAATTACTTGCACCCCTGTAGTTATTTATCTATATTATGGCTCATAAAAATGGTCAGCGTCCTGATACAGTGATCGACGTAGCAGGGAAGCCGGTAAACTTGACGGGTGGGCTTGAGTTTTCAAGCCTGACATACACTGTGACAAAGATGAAGAAGATTGATGGGAAATGGTTGAGTCATGAAGTTGACTTATTGCATAGGATTACTGGCTATGCCCCTAAGGGTTGTATCACCGCAGTCATGGGGCCTAGTGGCGCTGGAAAGTCTACCTTTTTGGATGGTTTAGCCGGGCGGATTGCGAGTGGGAGTCTCGAAGGCAGAGTGTTTTTGGATGGCTTGGAAACCAGCCCCAGCTTGATAAAAAGGACTTCTGCGTATATCATGCAAGAAGACAGATTGTTTCCAATGCTTACTGTCTACGAGACTCTGATGTTTGCAGCTGATTTTCGTTTGGGACCTGTTTCATGGTCTGATAAAAATCAGCGAGTAGAGAACATGATCGACCAGCTTGGCTTATCGGTGAGTGTTTTGATCCCTAGAGTGTGTAATTTTTTTTCTCCCTTGAATTAACTGATAAAATTGTTTCATTGTAGACGTCTAGGAACACCTACATAGGCGATGAAGGCACAAGAGGAGTGTCCGGTGGAGAGCGCCGCAGAGTTTCAATCGGCGTGGACATAATCCATGGGCCATCTTTGCTCTTCCTGGATGAGCCAACTTCGGGTCTAGACTCGACCAGCGCAAACAGCGTTATAGAAAAGGTGCACAACATTGCCCGCTCTGGCAGCACCGTAATTCTCACAATCCACCAGCCCTCATCAAGAATTCAGCTACTCCTTGATCATCTAATAATTCTGGCTCGAGGGCAGCTCATGTTTCAAGGATCACCGAAAGATGTCACGCCCCATCTTAACAGGATGGGACGAAAAATCCCCAAAGGAGAAAACTCCATAGAATATCTAATTGATGTGATACAAGAATATGATCAATCTGAATTTGGGGTTGAGGTTTTAGCTGAATTTGGAAGAACGGGGATGAAACCACCGTCAATAGCCGGTGAGGAAATGTCAACAATTTCAACTATTGCGCCCTCACCAACCACACCTCGTCCTCGTCGGCATCCGCTGGAAAGGTCTGGTGGGGGCGATGATCAAGGAAAGAATGGAAAGCGCCTTCCATTGCAAACATTAAGAAATTCTCCTATATCTAATAACGATTTTGATCGTAGTGTTAGGAGCCCTTACAATAATACATCAAGGTCTTGGAGTGTTAGCCATAGTGGAATTGTGCAAACACTGCGGTTTACGCCTTCTAACCAACGGAGTGATAAGAAAATGCAGAACCCAATGAGGTAAATGCTTTGTATGAAATGTTTCTTGGGATCAACTGAATTTGAATTTAAAATTTGCTGTGTCTATGTATGTTTGAGTGCTTGTTTGTGCATGCAGTTCCTCTCCAGGATACTACACATACTCAAGTGAAATCTTCCATGGAACACCAACACCTCACAGCAGTGACTACACAGTGAATGAAAACGATTACTTAACCCCAGGTATCGAAAACTCAGCAGCTCAACATCTAGGACCAAAATTTGCAAATTCCTTCTTCTCAGAGACCTGGATTCTGATGCGCCGCAACTTTAAGAACATCCGCCGCACACCTGAGCTCTTCCTGTCAAGGCTCATGGTCCTCACTGTCATGGGCTTAATGATGGCCACCATGTTCATGAAACCTGACAAGACTATGCAAGGAATTACAAATCTCCTTAGCTTTTTCATCTTCACTGTCTGTATATTCTTCTTCTCTTCCAACGATGCTGTCCCTGCTTTTATCCAAGAACGCTTCATTTTCATCCGCGAAACTTCACACAATGCTTACAGAGCCTCTTCTTACACCATAGCTGGCGTCATCACCTACCTTCCATTTCTTGCGTTGCAAGCAGCTGTCTACGCCGGTATTGTTTGGAAAGCTTTAACACTTCGCGGGTCGTTCCCATATTTCTTGTTGGTTCTTTATGTTTCCCTCGTATCAACCAACTCTTTCGTGGTGTTTGTGAGCTCAGTGGTGCCAAATTACATACTGGGTTATGCAGCAGTCATTGCTTTCACTGCTTTGTTTTTCTTGTTTTGTGGCTACTTCCTGAACAGCCATGATATTCCAATATATTGGAAATGGATGAACAAGATTTCAACAATGACATATCCTTACGAGGGATTGTTGATGAACCAGTTTCAGACGAACGACACATTTGGGCAAGATCCGGCTGGAAATGATGTGAAAGGAGTCAGCATCTTAAATTCACTGGATATCAAAACCGAGGAATGGGAGAAGTGGGAGAAAGTTATTATAATGTTGGGTTGGGCAGTTATCTACCGGATTTTGTTCTACATAATCCTCCGATTCTTTTCAAAGAATCAGAGGACATGACAAATCCATCCATGGACTTGCTTAATTAATTTGGAAACTTCTACTTAATTATTCCAAACTTGAAGTTTGATTTCGTTATTTCTGTTTTGCAATCATGATGTTCATATTGGATGAAATCAATCAGTCGACAATCTGTTCTGAAATTCATGTGTTTCTATAACCTTGAACCAAGGGCTCAGTGCAGAAAACTCAACCATTTTTTTATGATCTCAAAGTTTCAGGTCGGTAGCTTGAATTAATTATTTATTCAATTTGTTTCTGATGTTCCCATATACTAATATTTTGGTCATGTAAATGAACAAGGGACAAAGTTTAATGCTTTGGAAGATGCCAATAGTCATCCATTGGAAACATCGATATGCCTTGATGGGGACCGGCTAACAAAGCTTAATTGCTAGATACATTGTAATTTCATAAAATCATGAAGTCTTTTAACTATATTTATTAATTATCTATACATTATATATATATTAATATGCATTAATTAATTAAAGTTACCGAAAATAAGTAGTAAATTAATTTAATATGAACATATATTTAAAGGATTAAGATTACACGTAGTCTTTTCTATCTTTACTTTAAACAGACGTAAACACATAATATAGTTAATAATACATAATTTAGATTATATCTTAAATTTTTTAATTTATATCAAAAAATATATAATTAATTTATAAATTTTGTTAAAATATAATTTAAATTATTTATTATTAATTATATTACATATCAATTTTTTGTTAAAAATCAAGGATATAAAAAACTTAAAAAAGGATCATAATTCATATTCAAAGGTATAGGCAGCCATACAACTAAGGATAATTCTAATCTTTTAAAACAGCCCTTTGAACTTCTTCTAGATAAATATATACTTTAAAATAAACTTCTATTAATTAGTATTAGCTTAAGTTGTTGGGTAATATTCGTTCTACAAATTCACCAAACTGCCCTTCAATTCATGCTCCTATTTGACACAAATACTCAACGATTCAAGGGCATTATTGTAATCTTATGCAAGTACTGACTTTAAAACATAAAATAGAAAATTTAATTACCCAAAAATGAAGATATACTGGAGGGAACTGTGGACAAATTCTTGTAAATCTAGTGGTCTTAACCTTAATTATCATAGTTATTGTCATTATGTTACACTAAAACATTCAATAAAATAAAATATGTTTTTAAATTATTTTTTTATCATTATTACAAAAAACATAATTGATTAACTTTAAAGCATATGTGATATAAATGTATCGAACAAAAATATAAATAATATTCTATGTCTATTTTAATAAAAAAATTTTTCGTTTTATGTTAAATAATAAATAATACAGAATATATCAGTGTATGTTTGTTAGAACTTTAAATAATTACTCGAAGTTATTTTATATTCAGTAAAATTTAAAAAGTGATATAATATTTGTTTAGGTATATTGCATAGATATTATGTCATTTCACTGAAAGAATGTATTATATCTTAATCAATAGTTTAATTAAATAATATATTAATTTTTTTTTGATGTAATTTGGAGTCTATGAACTGTGATTATTTAATTTGCAAATCAATTTAAATGTAATTTGAAGAAATTACCTACGGTACAACCAGTTTTCCATGAATTGTGATGGCAATTCAACAGCATCTCTCTCTATCCCTGAAGTGCCAGCAACCAGACTTTCATCCTGCTTGGTTAACATATGCTGAAGTGCATGACCAAATTCATGAAAGAGCGTCCTCACCCACAAAAGGCAGCATGAATTAGTGTTTACTTAATCACCACTGATGAGCCCTCCAACTAAGACAAGGATGCGGGGCCAAGGTGCTTGCAGCACCTATCAAGAAGATGGTGGCTGCAAAACAAATACAGATATCCGCAACAAGAAAACACAAACAGAAAAAATTGGAAAAAAAAAAAAAACGGAGGAGGAAGAAGGGAAATTACTTGCGGAGCCTGTTAAGGCATGTTCTAGAAGTGATTCATAATTCTACTTTAAACATATTTTATCTTTTATGCGTGTATATATATAAAAAAATTATTATTATTATTATTAAAATAATTTTTTATTCTTAAATATAAATTTTTTTTATTTAATCATCCATTCAAATATAATATATTTATAAATTATTTAAATAATTTATTTAATTATTAAATATTATTATTAAAATTATTTTTTACGTAAATAATATTAAATGGACAATAATATTGTATAGTAAATATATTAAATATTTTTTATAAATATCATAACATGATATTAGTACAAAAAACGTTATTAGAATATTAGTGTAAATTAATAGTTGAAAAATTATTTTTTAAACATGACTATAGAACGATAAATCATATAGTATTATATGTAATCAATGATTTGTTATATAATTATATTAATATGTGATGTAGTCTTTTAACCTGAAATATCATAATTGAATTTGATGTACATACACATGATTCATATAGGGTATAAGTATGGGATTAATCACGTCTCGTATGTTAAAACCAATTTGGTCATATGTTATAAAATACTTATAAAATACATATCTAAACTCTATTCAATAAATGTAAGATTTTGAAATCTATTCTTTTAAGGATCCAACATTTTTAGTAACATATTTTTTGTTCAACAATCGAGATCTCATATTATTTATGAATATTCAATTCACCTAGTACAATATTTATTGCTTTGATAGATTAAAATGGCATAATGAATTCTGTCTTGATTTTTATTTCTTACACTTAAAATTTCAAGTTCTAATGTATAGAGAGATAAAACCCTTATAAGACATATCCCCCTATTCTACCCAAAAGATACAAGATTTTACACTTAACTACTAAAATATTGTGATAACATATAATATTCGTAATAAATGCATGCATAAACTATTTTTATAGCTTCCACTTTAAAAATATTTGATTTTATATTAAGCAAAAGAAATTAAATAATAAATAATTTCAAAAGTAGCAATAAAATAAGATTTATACTACAAAACAAAATTTATAAATGCATAATATACAAAGATACTTTTTTATCAAAATATTGTAAGTATTATAAAAAAAAATAAAAAATTATCAAATATTCAGATAAATTGTTATATAAGTGGCTCCTAAAAGTATCGATAAAAATTCATAACACTTGTTAATATAAGAGTTAAATTTAAATTTACTAGTTAGGTCATGTTTGATTAGTGCAGAAAGAAATAAATTTAAAAAAAAAAAGTATAAGGAGAAAAAAATAAATATTTTATTATTTAATTATAACATAAAATTATTTATGAAAAATAATTTATTATTTTTTATTTAAATAAATATATTATTTATTTTTAAATTTATTAATATTTTTTAAGAAATTAAATATTTTAATTGTTTTTTCACTCTTAGATGAGAATAAAAATTCCTTAAGTAAATTCTCTTTCAACCCTCGTTTCCTCTGGATACTTTTTCCTTTCCTCGGTTTCTCCAGCCAACCACATGTTCACACTTTCAGACCAAAGTTTCACGTGGTCTTTGGTCAAATTCATTGATGTCTGCCACAGAGAAATTTCCTCTCAACCACTATCCCACTGAAAGCAGGCGAATACCCAAGCCAGATATTATTCATTCTATAGAAAGCTTCTAATCAAAATATCTGTGCATCGTAGCGTTTCAATTCTGAAAAACGAAAATTCAACCTGGACCAGAAAACGACTCTTAACCAAGCAAAGACTACATGCTTATTCTAATGATTAGAATGCAATCCTCAATTTTATGTGGTCAAGGGACTGCAATATATTTTGATGGACTACCTCAACGACCAATGATTTAGCATTTCCTTTACATTTTAACAGGGAAAAAAAAAAAAACAGTTTCAAAAGAGAAAATTATCCATGCAGCAACGCATTGTGTTTCATTGGTGCAGATAAATCTCAGAACCTTTTGATAACAAACTGGTAGATCACTAATTGCAATACCATGAACTCTTTAGAATGTATGGGTATAGAACATCGCTGGTCTTAACTCATGCAATAAAAATTCACAAGCAGCATTGATGCATTTAACTCGTGAAGGAAGGGGCAGCTTCAGATTATCACATAGCTGCACAGAGCAGCAGACAGAGCAGAATCAATGAGCCACAAATGATTTTGAGACCAAAAACTATTAAAAAGTAAAATTGACACCGCTAAACAATTCCTACTCTTACTAACCAAATTAAAAGAAAAGGGGCAGGGGAAAAAGTGAATATCAAAATAACATATTGTAGGAGTAAATCCTTGTAGCTTTGGCAGATGACGGTAGGCAGCATTAATGATAATCTTTCACAGTTCATTTTCTGCCACCTTTGCATTTAATGACTTACAGAAATTTGAACAAAACATACTTCAATGAAAAATCCCAGACCGTTTTAAAACATAAAAGACGGTTCAATACATCAAACCACAAGAATTGTATGTAAAGCAAGAGTTTGTTTTCGAACTCTTAGATCATTCACAAATTGTCATTTGAACTGCTTTCACCATTGGACCACCTTCGAAATGAGCAAGGTACGAGGTTCCTAGCAGCAAAATGTCCCAACTTTTCCTTAAAAAATGCCAACCTACCAACAACATTTGATGAAGCATCTGCACCATTTACTTGCCCGGGCATCATTGGAAACTCCAAACCACTTTCTTGCACTCCACCTTCACAACCACTTGCATCCAAAACATCCACCTCTCCAGCATCCAAGTTAACAACCAAGGATCCTCTGCGTTCTTTCAACCACTCTGCAACTTCACCACTCACCCCTCTACATTTCTTAACTTTAATTTTAACCAAATTGGGACACCCCCAAGCAAGCACTTCAATCCCCATATCCGTTATAGCACATCCCTTAATGCAAAGCTTCCTCAACGCCACACATTTCGCAGAAATGCAAGCAATCTCTGCATCACCAATTGTTCCACTCCCACAGAGTGCCAATCTTTCCAATTTTTGGCAATTACAAGCAATCGCTGTCAAGCTTAAATGTGTTGCATTAACACCAATCAAAACGAGTTCTTGTAAGTTAGGACAATGTTTGGCTATAGCAATTAAAGCCTCATCCCCAATCCTATTACTCCTCCATCCATCAACGTGAAGCTTCCTCAATAAACTACATTTCTCAGCAACACAAGCAAGCCCTATATTTGAACACTCTGGAGTTTTCACAATGTGTAGACTTTCAACACTAGAACATTTAGAAATGGCTGTTAATCCAACATCACTTACTTGAAGCCTTTCAAGGTGAATCTCAGTTAAAGAGTTATTTTTGTCATTCCCGATAAGCAATAATAATTTATCCCACTCCCCTAAACAGCGAATAATTTTCAGAGTCTTGAGATTTTTTGCACCGACCACTAAAGGTTCAAAAGACTGACCGTTGACCAGCTCCTTCAAGCAAATTGACTTCAGAGAAGAAGCCGCGGCGGCGTCAGACAGGATCGGCTCGGCTCCGTCGTGGATTCCTCTGAGCCGCTTGATCGTTAGCTCCTCGAGCGAGCAGTAATCAAGAACCGCATTAATAGCTTTCGCGCCAAACATGCACGAGCCGCATGAAAGTTTTTTCAAAGTTTTGCAATTCTGAGCAAATGTAACCATACCGCGATCGGTGATTTCGCGGCAGCCACGGAGCTTGAGGCGCGTGAGTTTCTGACAACGAAGAGAAATCAAAACCAAAGCGTCATCGCTTAAGCTAATCGATTTGCGGTCGCATCGGAGAGCGAGTTTCGTGACAGAGTCGAAGCGCACGAAAAGCGAAGGCAGAGCCGATAATATCTCTCCCCGCGCATGGAGAGAAACCCGGTGACGACTCTTGCCATCCACGAGCAGCCACCGCTTGCACACAAGTGAACATCGTTTGCGATCCCCGGCCCCGAGGAATTGAAAAATGTAAGCCAAACAATCATCCGGTAAATCGGCGGAGTAATCCCGAGTATTAATACTTTTTTCCTCGAAAAAATCAGCAAACTCATTCGCAAGAATCGCCGGAGACATGAAATTAAGCTGATCGCTCGGTTCTACCGCGGTCGAAGATGATTGGCCCATCGGCGATTTAAAAACACGCGGAAGAAACGACTGTTGTCCTTTTTTAATTTCCTTAAAGCTAACAACTTTTGAGAAATATTGGAGAGCGTTACAAATATAATGAGCAATTGGAATTGAGAGACGGCAGACAAGCTGCCTGATCATGTTGGTTGGCCCATTCATCAAGTTTGGCCCCGTCAAAAGGGGTGCGTGTCATCGTTGCAATCGCCACAGCCGACTATTCTATTTGGTATATCACGCACTCGCTCCTGCACTGAACGCGCTTTCCTCGGTGCATGAATTACCTCGTGATTTCGTGATGTGGAGCGAGTGTTTGATCAGGAGCCGTCAAACTCGATGACTTTGCTCAGTTGTGAGTCCCCACACTTTACTTCTGTGCCAAGTGAAACACACGATACGCGGTCTTGCGGATTGCCGCGCAAGCCTAGGCGGTCTTAAATTCCGGCGATCGATTTTCAAATGGAAATAAATTAAAACAATACAGTTCTATTTTTGGACAATAATTGCAAGGAAAGCCGAGGCTTTCGTCTTTATTTTAATATTAAAAAAAAAATACTGTCATTTTTTAAAAAATTAAATAAAACAGATTCTATTTTGTTAATACATAATCTATTAATCAAAGGATTGTCTTGTAATTATCATCACCGGCCAAACCTAAGGCATTCAAAGTAGAACGAGTGGTCAAGGACGTTAAAAATCCATGGTCATTGTTAAGAGTTGTAGAAAATCTTATAACATTCAATCAAAAAATAGGGCAGACTTTACGCGTGAAAGTAAAATATTTTACCAAAAAAAAGTGGGATTAAGGTCACTACGACAATTATACACTACTGGCTCATTAGGAGGGGACTGGCAGGCCTGGGCATAAATTAAGTTTTGGCCCAAACTTGGATGTGAGAAAAAAGGATAATTGGGCTCAACGCAGTCTACAACAATCATTTATGCTGTTTTAAGGTGTGACAATTTGCTGACAGTCAAAGTTCGGAGACAACCTAATTTGCATGTGCATCAGCAACGGCATGGCATAATCCACCAAAGTTTCGCAGATTGTGAATTATTGATCTTTTTCTGTAATTCCCACATGAAACATGAAGCTGATTCAGTGAAATTATCAAAAAATCTGTAAAAGAGGACGTGACTGTAATCGTTTTGATACTAATGATGTTATGCAATATGGTCTTGCTATTAATAATTAGCACCTGTGAAGCCTAAATTATTGACCGTATGTCACACCCCAATTTTCATAATGTTTTGAGAATGGATAGTCAAACTGAGAATGCGAGTTAAACTCTGCAGACCTTAGTCGAAGCCATGGCTCAGGTGGATGGCAAAGGTGTTTTAAGTTGTTGATTTCTCAACGTGGCCAAATTCGTTTAAAATTAAACATCCCTTGAGAGCAATCCACGTGATGGCACCTAAGCATAGTATTGTTGGTTTTAACGGTTTAGAATGACACAAATTTCTTCGCAATTTTATTCTTGATATTTAAAATTTCAAACTCTAAATTTAAAAAATTTAATACTAATTAAAAAAAATAGATTCTAAATTAATTCATAAATCATACGAAATTTCACGTGTGGAGTTAAAATTATGGCCATTTACTTCATTCTAAAAGTTTTAGGGTCTAAGGATTAGTTTCTCATCAGATGTATGCTTTGGGTGATGAGTAATGCAGTATGCATAATTTTTTAAATATTCACACTTATTTCTTTTATTATATTTATAATAGTATTAATTTAAGATGTTATATTATATTATGGGTATGTTAAAAATTAAAAATTTTATATGACACTATTATTTTAACGTATACATATATTAATAATATTAATAATATTATTTATTTAAATATTAATATATAAAATTATAAACAAATTAATACAGTGTAATTATCAAATAATTATTTTTATAATAAATGATTGTGGGCTTAGCCTACGTTGGTGATGTTGTTTCCAAATTCACACGGCGGTGAATGGTGAATGATACTGCGCATGTGCTCATAATTATAAATTTAATTGCACAGTGTCTCGTGTGGGAAGTGTATTCTGCCCATTTGACATATTGACCAAAAATTTTTGTTCTTGTGGTTGATTAAGGCACGACATAGCAAAAGTGAAAAGGAATGCTAAAGGTGTGGCAATGGCATATGGTGGTCGTTTGTTTGTGGGCTTTGTGTAGCGAGCAGTGGCAGGCGCATGTAATTATAGACCTTTGATGCGTGTTTGTGGGAAAGAGAGAAAGAGACCTTGCTATTGTTATTTGTTGTTACGAATTCAATAATGACAAAAATTGCGCATGATTCTACTATAAAGTAAAATGTATGTATAACAGCAACAAAACTACTCCTCCATGGTAACTTTATTGTTTACTTGAAAGTTGGATTTGGCAGGACAACACTGGTGTGGTGTGGCTCCTCTTTGCCTTTGCTTGCACCCACCACCTCCGCAATCAAATTCCAAATGACACCAATTTCTCTCTTTCTCTTTCTCTTTCTCTTCTCTCTCCACCTCGCAGCTCGAGCCATGAAAGATTGAAGAAAGAAAGAAATAAATAAAAGAAGATAGAGGCCGAGGCTGAAATTTGCAACCCTCCCAGGTAAACCCCATTCCATCAGTGTGTGTGTGTGTGTGTGTCTTTATACAGATGAAGAGAAACGGGTTTTATCTCTATCGTGGCTGCCCTGCCTTCGCAGAACCCCTTTATCGTGTAAGTGTAAAAAGGGCAAACAATACAAGTATACATACATGCATGATGCATGCTAGCTTTCTCTCTTTCTTTTTTCCCCGTGTTTATATATTTCGTAGAAAGAGGCATAAGAGGGCATACTCTTTCAATGGACTGAAAGACCAGGAAGATCTCAGGCTCGTTCAGAAATCAGAATCAGACTGCGTGAAAATTAAAAAGTCATCGGAAATGGCGGAAAAAAAACGGAAGAGTATCTATGGATGCATCTATTCGTTCTGAAAAGACATAATTATTAAATAATTAACTTAAAACAAAGCAAACAATTAACAGAGAATAATACTCATGTAAGCTTTTGCATTGGCATTGGCTGTGGCTCTTCTACCCTTTTCAGTTTTCACAAATTTGGCAATCGCAGGTTACTACTGAAGCTGAAAGTCCTGACGCGTGCATGCATGTGTACGACGTTATTAGCGAAAAAGAGACTGTGATGATTGCATAAATTATGTTAATTAAGATGTAATTAAAGAAGAACCACAATGATGACAGCAATAACTCTTTGACATTGGTAATTTATGAAGTCTACATAAATGAACTAATTTGCACGTTACAATAATTAACGACTTCAATTCTCCCTGCCCTGGTATCCGAGCCGATCTGCAGTATGGTCGGATTTGTTAATGCTAGTAAGTTGATGACTTAAATGGCTTGTATTTTTAATGCATTTAGCAAATTTAAATGTTAAAAAAAATGGAAATGTTGAAATAATTATGAATAACGGTCAAGAACAGACTCACTAACCGAGACACAGATCAAATCAAACCCACCAACAAATACAAAAAACGAAGAAGAATTTTCATTCCGCAGGAGATGCAATGCAAGCATTTACTAACTTAGGTGAATTGAGTTATTGATGGCAGGTAGCGTTTAAATAATTACCACAAATTACATATAAATATGGAGGATGGATGACCATAGGGAATGGGGGGACACCACAGATAGCGTACGGCGGATGGCTGACAAGACGGCAACAATTATGAAGAGAGGATAGGAAGGGGGTTTTCATGGGCTGGTTTTGTTTCGTCTGTTCTCGATGTCTCTTCTATGAGCTGTCTCTTTTGTACTCCCTGCCTACAATCCCATTCCATCCCCTCTCGTGAATTACACGTTATGTCTTTGATTTCCCTTTTCCCTCCTCTCTTTTTCAATTTCTTTCGTTGAATTTGATCGGATTCCCATTTGCTGCAGTGACTGACTGTAACAATGGGACTGTATAATGATACAACTTTAGCCGGGACGGCGTCGTATTTGCTTTTCTTTCTTCTGTTTGGTGACAAAACAGACACAAAGTAAAACGACAAAAGACGGATGGTTAGAACAACAATCTTTCGATTTGTACAAACTTCACACGCCCTTTTGGCGCTGCCCGTGTTGTCGTTTCACCAGATGACATTCAATTTCTAGGGTAATTTAACACGTGTGAGAGCAAGACTACACGATGATAAGCGAATCATTGGGACAAAAAATTGTGAAATTAAATTTGAATTAAGCCAAAATAATTATATATAAATAAATAATAAAGCCACAGTTTCACACTGTTAATGTCATAAATTTGACCATTGAAAACTTGCGATTGGTCCACGTATACAATGTCAGAATAGGTTATGATAGCACTGAGTTGATCATCAAAAAAATATAATTTATTATTTAACTTTATTTACCAATAAGTATATAAAGATTATCTATTCGGCGAGTCACCCGATTTTCCATCCAAAAAATATAAAAAGAATGACAAGTTTCCGTTTGATCCGGTCAACCCCCTTACACGCTTCGTGGACCACTCTCACCGTCACATGTTCCGTCATCCTGTCTCGGAGAACTCGTTTGGTCCGTTTAACATTCATTTGTATTCTCAGATATTATAAGAATAAAATTTAATCAATTTAAAAAATAAATATATATAAATTTAATTCGTTTTATTTATTTATTTATTTATAATTTGACTTTAAATTATGAAAGATTATCTCGAGCTTGTTGATCTACGAAATACCCGATACGTAGCGAAACGATATGATACGATCAATGTGCTTTGCTTTTCCTGTCTCTGTCTGAGCAGCGTGCAGGCGGAGGCAGACGGTCTTTATGTCCGATTCTATTTGTGGTTTTTACTTTCGCGAGTGTGCCGATACGGCTTACTAATTTTTCTTTGGCGCCAAACAATTCCCAAAAATAACATATTAATTAAAGAAAATAAAAGGGAGGAAGAAAATATAAAATAAAACGAGGGAAATAAATAGAAAGAAAAAAAAAGGATAGGCGAGAAAGTTTTCTCAGATAAAACCCTCCGTTTGCTAGTTGTACCTTCCTTCCTCTCGCAGACTAGAGTCTACTGAGAGAGGGAAAGAGAGAGAGAGATCTGCCAAAATTTGGGTTTTTCATGTTATAATGAGCAGAGGATTCATTTTCTTCCTCAAAGAAGGGAATGGCTTTGCAAGAAAATGAGTCTCAGCAACTTGAAACTGCTACACTGGCTCTTGATGGTCTCTATTGTGACGAAGAGAGTTTTGAGGATGAGTGTTGTATTATTGATTACGAGAGTGAGAAAAAGGAGTCGCCTTTGCCGTCTGTTATGCTTGAACACGACCTGTTCTGGGATGATGATGAGTTGTTGTTTTTGATCTGTAAAGAAAAAGAGAACTTGTTTTGTTGTGATCCAATCTCAGACGAGTTTTTAGTATTGGCTCGTAAAGATGCTGTTGAGTGGGTATTGAGGGTTAAGGCACACTATGGGTTCAATGCTTTGACTGTTGTTCTTGCTGTGAACTATTTTGATAGGTTTATTTCAAGCCTAAAGCTTCATAAAGACAAGCCTTGGATGAGTCAGCTTGTTGTTGTGGCTTGCTTGTCTCTGGCTGCCAAAGTGGAAGAGATTCAAGTGCCCCTTCTTTTGGACTTGCAAGTATGTTTATCCTAATATTGCTATCTGGGTGTTTTGTAAAAATTGTCGCTTTTATTTTTTGTGTCTTGTTTAGCTTTTTATTGATTTATCCATATCGGGTTCTTGTCTTGTGTTTAGTATGTTTCTTCAATTTGTCATGGAATCTTAGTGTGCAGTTTTGTTTTGTGTTTTCTTGTGTGGTTTATTGAAGTTGTTGTGTCATTGATGTGGTGTTTGCGTTGCGTTTAGGTGGGGCAGTCAAAATATGTTTTTGAGGCAAAGACTATACAGAGAATGGAGCTTCTGGTTCTGTCTACTCTTCAGTGGAGGATGAATCCGGTGACCCCTATTTCCTTCTTTGATCACATTGTGAGAAGGCTTGGGTTGAAGACTCACTTGCACTGGGAGTTTCTCTATAGGTGTGAGCGTTTGCTTCTCTCTGTCATTGCAGGTAAGCAATCAAAAGAAGTATTTTATTGTTAATTTTGGAACCTGCCTGATAAAAATGGGTTGCAAAAAAGCAAACTTGTAATCAAGTTACCGTATTTTGTTTTTCAAATATTGATATTTAGTGCCAAATTTGGTTCCAGATTCAAGGTTTGTGTGTTATCTTCCTTCTACATTGGCTACTGCAACAATGCTTCATACTGTTAAGGAGGTTGAGCCATCTAATCATTTGGAATATCAGAATCTGCTCATGGGTGTGCTTAGCATCAATGAGGTTTGCACCTAGTTAATCTTCTGTTTCTATGTCATCTTTCATGCTTTTGGTAATTTCATCAAACTTGATACCAAAATTTATTGACTGTCCGTCTCTTAAGCAGGAGAAAGTAGAGGAGTGTTACAAACTCTTCCTGGAAAAATCAAGAGGCAATGGAAGCCAAAAGCCGAGCTGCAAGCGCAGGCATCTGTCCCCCTTCCCTGGGAGCCCAAGTGGCATTATTGATGCGACTTTCAGCTGCGACAGCTCAAATGACTCATGGCCTGTTGCATCAAAAATCTCGTCATCACCAGAACCTCGATTTAAAAGGAGCAGAGCCCATATTCAAAAGATGCGATTGCCTTCACTGACTCGCACTTTTGTGGATGTGCTTAGCAGCCCTCGTTAGTCCTTCCTTGTCCTAATATCTACCATAGGACGTGTTATTATACGAGGCTTTTTCTAACACTGGAAGCATGGTTTTTCAATGTGAAATTACTTTGCATTTCGTGATTTACTTAGCATTGCAGTTCTGGCTTAAACTTTAATATCAAATCAGGTAGGAATGAAAGAAGATGCACTCTTTTACCTGTTAGAATTGAGTTGAATGGTTTCATGGTTTGAGAATGAAACAATAGATGGACTTTTACCTTAGAGTTGCATATATTGTGTTTCTCCTTGTATCTCTTGATTTGATTCATTAATATGTTTAATCCTGAACTCTGCTTTATCTACATTGTCATAGCCCCTATTTACTAATCATTCTAAAATAAATAGATGCAGGAAGAACCATAGGTGGTGATGATTTACTTGTTTGTTTATCTTGAAAGATGAGTTCTCCAAATGAAAGTGTGTTGAATGATGGAAGCCCTGTGTATGGACTGGTTTATAAATTTAGACCAGAGAGAGAGAGAGAGAGAGAGAGAGAGAGAAGGATCATTTGTGAATTTTGACTCATTTACCAGAGATACACAGAGTGATTAGCTGTTAATTTTGACCCATTTAAGTATAGAACATATGGAAGAATTTGTGAGCTTCTTCATAGTGGTGAACTACTAGGGTAAAAGTCTGAGTAATAACCAGATTCTGACTGCAACAGTCTCTTCCTCACACCCTTTAACAACATAAATTTGCTGCTTTGAAAACTATGATACATTTAGGGCAATCTGCAAGTTTCTGTTGTTGCCAATATATAAAATAATTAGCAACGATAACTTTACTTTCCATTTGACAAGTAGTAGCCCTTGACTGTGTATATTTTCACTATCTAAAATAATTATCAGGTTTGATCGCATACTCCACTAATGTTTTTTTTATGAGTTTAATCTTCCCATATTGATTGTTTTCCAACTCTATTATCACTATGACTTTGTACCTGTGGTGTATATGTTTTCTTTTTGGCATGTTGGGAGTATGCAGTTGAAACCTTATTAGTATTTTTTTTCATTGTGCATCTAGTGTGATAGTAATTGGATGTGCAAAAGTACAGTCATTTAACAAAGATACATGTGATAGGAATACATTTTAGTCAGGAGAAAAGAAATATGAATGCACCAATAATTTTAGTAATTTATTTGCATTATAAGATGATGCAGTCTGCTTTAAGAAAAATTCAAATTAATGGATGCCCTTGCCTGTTAACTCATAAAAATAAAGAAAATTTGCCCGCTGAAATGCTTTGTTTGCCCATTCTTTTCCACATATCTCATGGCCCTTGGACACAAAAAATGCCATAGAACCAATCAACAGAAATATATAGAACTAATTGCAAGAAATAAATTTTATCTGCAAGCTGAAACAAACTATTTTTGGGGTATTTATTGTAAGTGTGCTCTGTTTTCGGTTATTTACTCAAATAATTCATAGGTTAAGCTGAAACTTAAGAAATATCTGTAATCTTTAAAAGAATTAGTGCAGGATAAAGGGTGATTACTGGTTGCATTTTTATTCTTGAAAGCTTTCTCAATAGAAGATAAAAGTTGTAGGGTGAATTTCAGGCTTTTTGGGTTGTCTTGTGTTAGTGTTTGTATCATAAAAAGACAAAATTGTATTACGTGAAAAATGACAAAGGACGAGTAGAAGAAGAGCTTTGTTGGTGCATTTTGGTATTTAACAAGTCTAATTAAACCTGAAGTGATCCAACAGGTGGGAGAGTAGTAAAAGAATTATGAACGTGAGAGTATGATTAGATGAATGATCTTATAATTTTGTGCTGACGTTTTTGGTCTTTTAATTTTGTGGTCCTACTCATGCTTCTGCGTTTGCTTTAAAGTTCAGTATTGTTTGACACTAATCGGCATAATGTCTTGCTCATGAGAGGGTTAAAAGGGAGCAGCTGAGGTTCTGTCCCACCAACAATAATTCTTCAATCATGTGATAATTACTTCCTATTAAATGATGTTACTAGCTATTTAATTGAACTCAAATAGTAGTTTTGTTTCTTTATTTTTTTGGGTTGTTATTTTGGCAACTTCTATAATACAGTGAGACTTTCATTAAATAAAGGTACAGATCACAACTAAACAGAGAGATATACACTTAACTCTGTTAATGACATCTAATACAATGCTAGGAAATCTAAAATGCTATAGGATTTTTATTTGGGGACTAAATCATCAGGTGTCTTGACAACATTTGTGTTTGGCCAGTTGTTTTAGTTATGATCGATCTGGAGAGAAAGAATTCAAGCTAGAGCAATAAGCAGTTTGCATGCACCATGTGACTAAAGTAACCTATTCTGAGGTAGTAAGAGTAGCTCAAATTTGCTGTCAAGCCTGTGCAATTGTGTTCTGTAATTGAGGTTGTGGAAAGAAAATTATTGGACAAAATCATCTTACAAGATACCATTTGCCACCACCGAAAGGGCTCTATATCATTTTTCCTGCTGTACTGCTTCTTCAGCAAATGCAATAATGCATCTGGTTGGAGTCGGGATTAGCAAAGAATACAAATCTATAACATCATAACCACAATTTCAGCTGAATTTTAAACCTGTAGTCAACTGCCAAAGAGATTTAGGCATACATGTAATAAGTTAAACAAACACTGAATCAACTATTAATTTACAAAACAAAGTCGTGATAAAAGGAAGCGATATGACTTTATGACCTCAACGCAAGGCTTTCCGTCCCATATTACTCCTTTGTCCTTACTTGCCTTAAAGGAAAACAATAACGAGGGAAAATAAGGAAGAAAAAGGTCAAAGGTCGGTAAATAAAATAAAAATTGGAGTGGTTAGTAGTGAACATGTGAAAGAAACAGAGTGGAGTTGAAGTGGTTGAAAACAGCTAGAAATAGCTGTCTTTTTCACTTAGAGAGAATTTGTCAAAGTTCAGTACTCTTTTGTTTTTATCTTGATGCTGATTCTGAAATAGGATGTTTGTTTCTGAGAGTTCAGACCGCTGACTTTTTCATATTTTAGACTGGTTCAAGCCATGCCGACCATTGCTTTCGAGTCTTTCCAGCATCTGACAATTAGTGAAAACATAGGCAATGCATACACATGTTCTCATGTTTACTGGCCTGAATATGTAGATAATTGTGTATTAACTTTGTTAATTAAATACGAGACCTTAGTCCTTATATCATGTTAGTTGAATCGCTTGACTCGAAAGCATAATCTCTCAACATTTGTATTAGAAACAGGTCTTTAACAGATTTGAACAATCTTATGCTGAAACCTATGGACATGTCTGTATTCAAGAGGACAAGCAACTAAAAGAGAAGAAGTTTATGTTGTGTTATGAATAAAGAATTAAGTAAATTTATTAGTTAATAAATGGGTGTCTGCAGTTGCAAATCTGGATGTCTAATTAGCCTTTGTTGTCAACAACTACCTTACCTACTAATGAAACTCAAAAATTGATGGCATTTAGAGAAATGTCAGTTTCTAACCAGAAGTCTTTTAAGGTTGGAATTAAGCTCAATGACATCCAACTAACGTTGAGAAGTTCGTAATTTATATATCAGTACAGCTGAAATTTCACTCTTGAATGCTGTATATTATTACATATCTTTTAGAACTTGTAATTAAATAAAGTATGGCAACCACATAATTTATGACATCGAAACAGAGATGTGTGATTGAACCCACAACTCAAACAGTACCGGGATTAAATACTGCTAAATTATTGATACTATTATCATGTGGTTGTTGATGTCTGGACTGGAGACCAGCATTACAAAAGACTTTCCATGTTATAACTTACTTTGTATGAGCACTTCTCTCCTCACTAGCTGTGACAAAGGGTGTGTTCGGAAGTGAAATTTATGTCAACTCAAATTGATAAAAGTGCTTTTTTGAAATACCCCAAGAATAAGTACTAAGACTGGTTTCTCATAAAGTGATTTTAAATGTTTTTGACAGAAAATACTTCTATTCCAGCGTATCTGCCAACTGGATGAGCAAGATCAGTAACAGTAATTCATTTTACTGTAACTGTAGCTTAAATTTTGTACTTGTTTTTACTTTGATCTCTTCATGAGATATATTCAAAGTTCACTCGATTATAAAATATTCCTCAGCTGTTGCCTTGTTCCAAGTCTGCTTATATGCCTGGGTTTTATTACAGTCAAATTCTTCATCATTAACTTCTGTAAAAATAAAAAATAAATACAAATGAGCCTTGTCCCTAATATCAAATGCGTTGGGTATGCTTACAAAAATATCTTATTGATTAAACTAATCAGTGACTCAACTATAATTAAGAAAGTCTCGAATTATTTAAACCATTAATTATGATATATTTATTATACATTAAATTAAATCTTAATTATTAAAAATTCTATTTATTTAATAATTAAAAAATTAATATTAAAAATTAATAGAGCTAAAAGAACTTTTGATATTATTCCTATATATATATATATATATATTTTACAATCAAAAGAAAAACAAGGTCTCCCTTTCATCCTTTCTTTTTTCTCCCCAATTTCTTGCACTAGTTTCTCCCCAACCAATCAAATATTAATGGGATAAGTGGTGTTATAACATACCCTGCTCTCTTTTTACAGAGTGCACCAAAAGCATTGCCATGGGCAACAAATTAGACTTCTGCTTCCTTCTTATTTCATTACACGAAAACATTGTATTATAGCAAGTGATAACAGTAGAGAATGTTCCGGTGTATATGAAACTTCAATTACATGCTAATCACTAGCACAAGCATCAAGTTTTTCTTTTGACAATAAGCGATTATAGCAGGTTACAATATGGATAGAATAGAGAAACTTAAACTTTCATGAAGCAAGAGCGATGCAGAATTAGGCCTGCAAGCAAACGCAAAGGATATAGATTGTTTATAAGATAATTCAGCCAAAATAACCTTACAAAAAGTATCAAGACGTAGCTGAAAGGAGACTGGTTTATCTTGCCTTGGTAGAGATATTGCTAGAGAGCCAATCGAGACCTTCATAAAGTCCTTGTCCAGAAGTGGCACAAGCAGCCTGGATATACCTGCACAACTCAATTTTCAAATACCAGTAATCATACCAAAGTGGTAACATGATTGATGATAAAACCTCAATGAATTGTTTGAAAGATATTAGTGCCTTTACCAGCGACGCAGGCGAAGTGAGTGCAGGCCAAGTTTATCAGTGAGTTCTGAAACATTCATGGCATTTGGGAGGTCTTGCTTGTTAGCAAACACAAGCAGTACCGCGTCATGTAGTTCATCCTGTAACATGCAAAGAAAAGTTTGTTGAAGTCCCTTGGTGAATTCAAATGGTATCAAGTATTCATGCAGAGTTTGAATGGACACTTCATTAACAATTTAAAAATTTTAAAGTTCCTGAAGATTTAAAGAAGACATAATTAAACCTCATTCAGCATACGATGGAGTTCATCTTTGGCTTCTGCAATTCTTTCTCTGTCATTACTATCAACCACAAATATGAGACCTTGTGTATTCTGAAAGTAGTGTCTCCACAGTGGTCTTATCTGCATAGATAAAAGTTACAAGAAAATATCCTCTCTTCAAATCAATTATATTGCAGGATCAGTCAATACTTGCTAAAATATATATGCACCGTACCTTATCCTGACCTCCGACATCCCACACAGTGAAGCTAACATTTTTGTAATCGACAGTTTCCACATTGAATCCTGTCTTGTCAAAAAATCACAACGAATAATCAGATCTTCACACTTTCTGTTTGAATTTGATAATAATTTACTGGTATGGCAAGGAAACTAAATTGTAAATAAATTACAAACTAAATTGGACACTTCCTAGCCATAAACTAGCTTTCTTATCAACGTTCATATGAGAGAAAAGTGGTCAAGTTTCGGGCATGGAAAAATCTTGAATACTCGTAAGATTTTATTAAATTCTTACCAGTTGTACAGCTCGAAGTTCATGAAAAAGTTAATGCATAAATGATAAGAATGTAATTAAAGGGTGTATTTGACAAAGTACCCTAGATTCTCACGGCAGGCATATATGAATTCTCGTGTTCAATCACCTTTTTGTAACATATGGAATCATCTTCTTCAATGGACATGAAATGAAAAATGAAATGGTTCTATCATAAACTCCTGAGAAGTTTCCTTAATTATATAGTTATTACTTGAACAAATTCAACAGTAGAAGAAACTTGAGACAATGTTATAACAAAATTTGGCATATTTTTCCTTTGTCATTGGCCTGAAAACACTCCTCTCTATGACAAATTAAGAGGTAAATATTTTACCACAGGTTATGAGTAGACGAGACAGAGGAGCAAGAACTAAATACCAATGGTAGGTATGGTAGTAACGATCTCTCCAAGTTTGAGCTTGTACAGAATGGTTGTTTTTCCTGCAGCATCAAGACCCACCATCAGAATCCTCATTTCTTTCCTTGCAAATAGCGCTTTCACCAGTCTTGATATTGCCATACCCATTGTTGCGCTAATTCATTCAACCATTTTATATGAGAAAATAAATACCAAACACAAAGCATAAAATGAAAAATCATAAACTTGAATCATTACAGAGAATGACAAGACTTGCGTTGCACACCTTCAATTTTCAAAATTCGAGAAGGAACGAGCTGAGACTTGACACTCAAGAAAGAAGAGAACTTTAGAGAAGCATAAAGAGAAAATGTATGCTCTGCATATTTTATGGGCTCAAGGCATAAAGATGATGGAGAATTGGATTCGGACGAGTTTTGCGAAAGAAGAATAAAGGGCACTAGCTTTCTGTACTTTCTGCGGTGGCAAATTGTATTTTGGCATGAATTTGCCGTGATTCGTGAACCAAATTGTGCTAATGGGTCCCCTTGTAAGTGAACAGTACATATACTAAATTTTTTCAGTCAATTATAGACCAAATTTTCTCTGACTCGTGCAAAATGTATAATATTTCGGAGCCACAAAACTCAGAAGGCCTTCAAGTTAATGAAATTATATGCACCAAGGATCTTTAATTACATTCATACTAAGATTCCAAAATCAAGCCATGAAATCATGGCCGATAAAGACCCTACCAAAATTTTCAAGAAACAATCTAAGGAGATCATAAAGTTATTTGCTGTGTTGAATTCGAACATACATATGTATAATGCAATTCATTAGTTTCGAAAAATAGTATCCTAACTTAATTGGAGGAAAAATGTGACAAAAAAATTTTAAATAATATAATTTTATCGTATCAGCGTAAATAATATAATAAAGTTATTTAATTAATAAATAAAAAATTTATTTTATAATTAAAATTTTTTAATTATATTAATTAAAAATTTTATTTTTAATTTTTTATTTATTATTCATAAATAAAAACTGTAGCTCTACTTTATTCGAAACAGGCTTAAGGCCGATCTAAGCTTGAAAAGTTCAAAATATACTGGTTCAAATCCAATTTCTAGAAGCCCAACTTTTTCAACCATTTGTTCAACGTCGTCGCCATTTGCTCAACTTGCCAGTTTATATGAACATTAACTAGAAGCTGAAGGTGCTACAGTACAATTTGCACAAATTGACAAGTTGAGCAACTTGCATGGAGCTTTTCAGAAGGCCATGTTCAGCCTCTCTACTGCTATAAGCAGAGGACCTTATTTGTGCTTTTGGACATTATGCCATCTACCAAAATTATTGTACAAAAGAGTCTAAAGTGCATTATTCTCTTTGTAAAGATGTACTTTGTTCTTCTTCTACAAAGCACTCTTTTGTGTTTTCTTTTTTTTTTTTTTTTTTTATATTTGTTGCTGCACTTAGTCTCTCAAGGCCTTCAACGATTCCCAGCGATTCTTTGAGCAACAACAAAACTTGTGAGTTAGAATCACAAGATTAAAGTTAGCTAGGTGTTGCACAGGCACTATCAAAATTAGTGTCCCGTGACAGTCAACCAAGACATTGCCACTGGTGAGATGTCACTGGTGAATACCTGCACACTCTTCTAAATAAAAACATAGAAATTTCTATGGTATCAACACTTATGACTAACATTTTCAGAGTAAGAGATTAGAGATTTGGAAGCCAAACCTGTCGGCTTCTTTACTCAATGATCAAGATCACAAAGACCATAAATTCGGATTGAAGGTGAAAATTTATGGGTCAAGAATTTATATTTGATGTGGTAACATCCTCAAAATCATGCAAACACATCAAGTTTCCTACCGACTCCCTTTTGTTTTTCCTAAATTAAAATACCCCAGTTAATTATTAGTTTGTAATAAGCTGTTCAATCGTGATTTTTCAGACCCTCCTTTAAGGATTATCAACATAAATTAGAAGTTCTCGGAATTCAGATAATACCTTATATCAGTCTACTGATGTCATTTACAAACAGTTTGCTGTCTGGTTGTAAACTAAATAAAGAATTACACAGAAGTATAAATTAGGTTGTGCTGGCATGAACTTAATACAAATAGTACCCCTATATCCAAGATATACTGCTCAAGAACTTAATAAAATTGCCAAATTTGCCATTAAAATTTATGGTACCAATTGGAAACAGCTTTCGACGATGTATCAGAGTCTGGTTTACAAACCAAACCAGGATGGAACAGCTTTAAATGTGCATAATCAGGTAAAATCTGCCACATCATCTTTAAAAGTCTTTTTCATCGGTAAGCAACCTAGGCCGAAAAGCTCAGGCCAACTTATAAAAAACTGTATTTCATCTCCCCACCACTTTCTGAGGTATAATTGGAAGATTAAACAGAACTAACATACTGTAGATATAATATATGGAAAGAGAAGAGGTGCAGAGATACCTATCTTGCTAGGTAGATGGAATACAGAATACATCCTCAAAATGAGAATATAATCAATCAATAGGTCGTAAGAGGTGACCCACTGCAATGGACGTCAGAAACATCAGACAGCCTTTGCCTTGGAGATAATGTTGTCATGGCAGCAGCATCAACATCAACATTCACAATATTTTTCCTTTTTTGAGTTTCTGAACTTGTTCTTTCTTCTGACGGCTCAGCAATGGGACTCAAGGGTTCCGCTTCATTCTGGTGTAGGGACACCATGGCTTGGGCTTCAGCCACTACTGATGCATCATCATCTACAGCATACAAAATTCTTTGAATTGCTCCTACAATCTGTAAACAGAACAAAATTCATTGATTATTACTTCATGACACCAGTCAAATATTAATGTTCCACAATTCTAATGCCAACAAAAAGTCTAGCCAATAGAACAGTACAGGTAAATGCTCAATCTCGGGACTCTGACACAGAATCTCGATATCTCTCAACTTTGCAAAGTAGAAGTCTCTCTCCTTCTCAAGGCTATCCACTGAGAGCTTCAACTCTGTGATCTGTATATGAGAAGTATTAGAAATCTACATGTTGTAAAGCCAAACTATTCAACATCGTATTGACATTAAATATCCACCTGTTCATCGAATGCCGGCACTACAGCAGAAGGTTTTGAGGTCTTAACAGCTTGAGATGTCGTGTTCACAGAAGATGCATCATTTCTTCGAGCATTCTGAGAGGATTGAGCCTTGGGAGCAGCTGTTACACCCTTGGTTGTGGATTGTGATGGTGCAGATTTTTTGCTTGCTTCCTTTCCTCCCTTGCAAGCCTCTCTCCTTTCTAGTGGGTTGTAACTAACAACAATTTGAAAAAAAGCTTTCCACTTAGACATTCCTCAAATTCATAACCATAAGCCAAGAGGCATAGTTAATCTAGAAGGGGTCCAATGAACTTGTCGACTGTCTTTGCATTTTTACCACTGCAAATTCAAGTTACTATAATTTTCAAGAGGAAAACAGCAAATATAAACACAGTTAGTTATTCCAAACAGCGCTTATAACCCTTGAAACCTGCATAATTTAAGAATTAAAAATATAGCATTCATATAATTGTGCCTCCACCAACACAAACTAATGTCGAATCCACTGGTTGGAAAAGAAATGGAAATTTGAGGGGAAAAAAAGACTAAAAATTTCTAAATGATTACAAAAGGAAAAGGGAAAAACTATATTAGAAGTTTTGCATATCGGACACAATCAACAGTTCAAAAATGACTCCACTAGTTTAAATGCCACCATACTTTGCAAAACCATACTAGCCATTGGACTTCCGAGTTCCAAGTGCATCCAAAAAGCAACCACAGTTGTTCAAATCAATCAATAAACATGGCACACAGCAAAAATAGCAAATTTTAGAGGAAAATTTTGTTAAAAAAATGCTAACAATAAGAATTTTAGATTAAAAAAAGCTTGAAATCACAATATTGATAACTAGCAAAAATTAAGATACCTATGCATGAGACCTCCGTTAAGAGAATCGCAGTATCTCTTCATCCATTGCATGAACTCCAAATTATCAAGCGGCCTTCCTTTTATCAACTTGTTTACCTCTATGTGCTAAATTCAAAGACCACAAGAAACAAAAGAGTAACGCAGCGATCAATGAGTCGTAGAATTCCAGATCTAAAACATAAAAAATAAAGAACGGCAAAAATTAAGTGAATAAAGTAGCCAAAGGAAAATAGATAGGTTAAAGAAATATAAACCTTAGTGATCTTAAGCTTGTTGAAGACATCTTGAAGCACTTTATAGTTTTGGATCATCTCGTACTCGCTTTTGGCATCGAAGTTGACCTTGTGCATCGGTACCATCCCTGGATGAACCGAATCCATTAGCTGACAGTGAACGGCACCCGAACAGGCCTGAAATTTACAGATCCAACCAAATTATTCACTATCGTAACGAAGACTATAGTAATAATAGGAATTAGAGTTAGAACTTGAAGATAAATGAAAAACCTCTTCGACTTTGGCGAGATTGAGTTGAAGAGTGGAGTTGATCCAAGCGAGGATCTCCGATCTACCGACGAAATAAGCCGAATCCATCATTCCGATATTTGACGCCATTTCTTATTTCTCTGTTTCTCTCCGTGTTTCTGAGCGAAGTTGAAATGAAATCTCTCTCTAACTTTCTGTCTAACGTCTCTCAATTATAAAGAGAAAAGGGTTTAAAATGACATGAAAGCGGGACATTTTCAATTCAAAATAAATTCTGTCCAAACGGTCAAAAACCCGCTGCCCGCTCCTCCTCGGCCAATTAGGGTTATCGGACCAGTAAGGATTTGATGACGGAGCCCAAGACCAAGCCCAAGCATATGAACTCCCAATACCATGCTATTCTTATGATTGTTATTATTGTTGGGTGGACATTTTCCACCCAACAATTTAAATTGAACTAAATCCATAATTTGAATCAATGACTGAAACATGATTGGTTTGATTTTATTTTGGAGAAGTAAATTTGACATATTTTAGTTTGGCGTTCGGTTTAGACTTAGCTTAACTCGTAAAATCGAACTAATATAATTATTTTATAATTTATATTTTATTTTATTATTTTAATTAATAAAAATAATCATTTAAATTTAATTAATCTAAATATTAAAAATATATTTTTTATTTATTAATATAAAACTAATAAAATTAAAAATAAATTTTTATTTTTTGATTTAATTCAAACTAATAAACTATATCGAATGAATACGTATTGAATTCATTTATTTTTTAATATTGATTTAAATTAGTTTAAACAGAAAATGTCTATCCTAATTATTATTACAAAAATTTTAATTATTATTAAAAAAAATTAACTAATTTTGATATTTACAGATCAGATATAATATCAAACTCTCTTTTATATCAACATCTCATTATTTAAAAAATAAATATGAGGTCGCCTTATAAAACAACTCAATTAGCATTTCTAGTTGCATTATTGATGTGCTGTATCTTATGCACTTAACTACACCACTGACAATTTATTAAAGAAACGTCATTGTTTATTGAATGATGGAAAACGACAATTACATCAGATAAATGAAATTACTACGCGATGTCGGTTATGGCCTTAATCGTAGTCAATTATTTGCACAAGAAAATACGTTGTCATTACCTTTCATATTAGTGGACCACCTCATAATCCAATGCATGCACGAGCAGTCAATATATTACAAGAAGATAAAATTAGCATTGCACCACAAGATCTACTCGTAAAGTCAATTCAGTTACAATCCAAACCTTGAATGAATAAAACATCTATCTATCATCAGTCAATCATACATACATACAAACACGATTCTACAAATGGCTCCAAAGATTGTTCTTATTTCTTATTCATTAGTGACCATGGCGAAGGTGGAGATGGGATTTTATCAAGAACTTGGAGGGCTTCTTTCATTGACGGTCTCTTTTGCGGGATAGGAGATGCACAACTGCAGCCTAGCCTGAAGCAGGCCAACAAGACCTCTTCTTTGCCTTCGAAATCAGCCCGTATTGCCGTGTCCGCAAGCTTTAAAGCCCGGTTCTTATCTTCCACCACGAGCCCATTTCCTTGGCCTAATTCATCCGCAATTACGACTTTTCCTGTTACCAACTCGAGCAATATGACTCCGAATGAGTACACATCCCATTTAGGATTAGGCTTGAGGCTTCTCAGTGACTCAGGTGCATGGTAAGGTGAGATGCCACCTAATGAGCTGGGACTTGGGCTTGGGCTAGCTCCAGGTCCAATGTCTTGGAAGCTATCCCTTGAAGCTGTTGACCTCTTGCTTCCGAAATTTCGGGCTGATCCTCCCGCTTTAGAGCTTGTTTCGCCGGTTAGAAGCCGCTCAAGCCCAAAATCTCCGATTTTAGGCTCCATATCGGTACCCAAGAGAATGTTTCTTGGCTTCAAATTGCCATGTACATGCTTCTTCTCGTGAAGGAAGGACAGCCCGCGGGCCACTCCTTTTGCTATCTTGAGCCGGGCCTCCCATGGCAGATGACAAGGTGACGATCCTACTTTCCCTACAAAATCCAAGGTCCCAAATCGGGCATTAATTACGATTGAAATACCGTATGTACCTACGTGTGCAAGACAGCAAAGCTAACACAAGGACGGAAAAAACTCTACTCATTTTCCAAGGGAAAGTGATCTGTTCGGGACATAATGGGCACGCCGACCGCTATCAAACGCCGTGGGGCTAACGATGGCCATACGAGTACGACATCCCCAAGACAGTTGACTTCTTTCATGCATTAAACTACGAGGGTTCTGTTATACCTACTCCTAATCCTATACCGTCAGAACTAAATCCTGAGTGCACTTTATAAATTATCATAGTTGTATGCTAACGTGCGCACAATCGCCCAGGAGGGGAAAAAAAATGGAAGAGACAAAACTTACTGTAATGAGCATTGGCGAGGCTACCGTTTGGGACAAAATCATAGATAATGAGCTTCTCGTCAACCCCCCAGTAGAAGCCACGAATTCGGACCAAATTCGGGTGCACCAATTTAGCTATGACTCGGACCTGGGTCTCAAATTCCCTGAACCTGTCGACACTGTTCTCACCAATTCTGCGAACCGCAAGTGCAGTGCCATCTTCGAGAACTGCCTTGTACATTATGCTGGAACCAGACGCACCAAGAATATAAGCTGAAGCTTTGAGTAAAGTCTCAAGCTCCAGTTCCTTGTCTCTACCAACGGTTACTAGTGCCCCTTTCTTGTTTTGCTGATCATGTTCTTGCTGCCTTTGATTGTCGTGACTTTGGTAATTGTCTTCAACATCAGATACTGTGGTATCTGATTCCTCGTCAGCGTCTCCTCTCTTGTGTAAGCATGACCATCTTGTGAACCCTCTTGACTCTGAAGATGAAGATGAAAATATAGGGAAGGTATCTTTTGCTGTATTTGCTTCTTTCTTGAGTGTAGGGTCAATGCTCTTTCTTTTTATTAACTGGTAGATGTAAAAGAAAACAGCAGCGAGAACTCCAATTCCTGCAATATCTCCAATGACAATTCCAATGATGGTTCCTGGTTTGAGCCCTCTTTGTCTTTCTTGCTTAGTTTTACTAGCTGATCCAGGAGGGTTGTTTACTGGGGATGAGTCTATGGTCTTAGGAATTGCAGCAATTGCAGAAGGAGAAGTTGGTGCACTGATATTAGGAAGATAAGAAGGTGAAGCAGGAATAGGACACGGATTCTTGATTGGTTTGCCACACAGATCAGGATTCCCAGAAAATGAACTCCTTTCTTGGTTCATGAAAACACTAGTTTCAGGAATTTCTCCTGTAAGGTTGTTGGAAGAAACATCAATTTTAGCATTACCTGGAATTTTTTCTCCGAATTCTGGTGGAATGTCCCCGGAAAGTTTGTTGTAAGAGAGGTTCAGGTAAAGAAGACTGTTACCTCCAAAATCAGGAGGCAAAGATCCATTGATAAGATTTGAAGACAGATCTAGAACATGAACAGAGTTGAATCCACTGGGAAGACTATCAGAGAAGTAATTATTGTTCAAACAAACAACTGTCAGATTTTGCAAAGTTGTAAGAATGACAGGTAGCTTTCCCGCCAAGGCATTATCCGAGAGGTTAAGAAGATGAAGATTCTGTAAACGTCCCATTGTTTCTGGCAACTGACCGGAGATCAAGTTGTTTGATAAATCAAGAAACCGAAGCTGGGATGCGTTGAAAAGAGAGCAAGGAAGAGACCCAGTTAAAGAATTGTTGGAAAGATCTAGTTTTTGAAGGAATTCAATCATGCCAAGATTGGCAGGGATTGAGCCCACAAGCTGAGAGTTGGGAAGAGTCAAGCCAGTTACACGATAGTAAGGGTCGCCGGTTCCTGGGGGTGCGCAATCAACTCCTTTCCATACACACGGAGTTTCATCGTCGTAATTCCAGCTTTCAAGAACGCGAAGAGGGTCACTGAGGACTACGTACTTGAAAGAAAGCAAGAGAACACCATCTGTGTTTAGTCCAAAAGATTGAACAACAACTCCAAGAAAACCACCTATTACAGCAAGAACTCTCCACCGTAAACGCAGATTAATAGTAGACGAATTCATGATTTCCCAAATTGATACCACATCTATACTATGAAAAACCAGAGAGAAAGAGATAGAGAGAAGGAGAGGGCAAGTGATATTTAAGACGGTGCAGAGACCATGTGATGGAAGCTAAAAAGAAATATACAATGGGAAAGGGAAGGGAAACGCAGCCCAACTCACCAAACCAAACTTCTTGCTACCAAAATGCTGTGTGATGCAGGTCTGTAGCTATAAATTATGGTTTTTTTTGCTACAACGAATGATTAAATGCTATCACCGTTGTTTTTATTGCTTCTTTTTCACAATGCTCTCATTTAAGAAACAGGAGATGTGATGTGAATAGCATCTTAGCTACAAGGCACCAGGGTGGAATTGGAAAATTGCAGTGCGTCACTCCCTTAGATTGGCTCTACAATCCTTTGTTTTTTCTTATCCTGCCGTTATTATATGATTCGCTTCGGTAACATAAATAGAAGTTATCAGATTGGAAATTTTTTAACAGCCTCGGCAATAGCTAAGAGTCTAACACATATCAGATCGTCCCTTCCCTTCCCAGTTCCCACTAGGGATAGAAAACTT
Source organism: Swietenia macrophylla (assembly GCA_032401905.1). Taxonomy (NCBI): domain Eukaryota; kingdom Viridiplantae; phylum Streptophyta; class Magnoliopsida; order Sapindales; family Meliaceae; genus Swietenia; species Swietenia macrophylla. Next base: position 2,468,319 of record CP135586.1, on the reverse strand, counting down.
TAAAATCTCAGGTTTTGGAAACCATGGATGCAAAATATCATACACCCGCTAAATTTTCTTGAATTCTAGTACCTTGTACTATAAATGATGTGTAGGATGTATAATGGCATTGCATTGAAGGCAAATGCAAAGCTGGTCGACTAAACCTAAAATGTAATGCATTACAAAATAGTAAAGAAAACCCAGGTACCATAAGTTACCAAATACTGATATTATCCAGTTGGGGCATTATTGTAGAGGGTCCCAAACAGGGCCTAATGTTATTCCATCAAAGCATCATTATTGGACACAGAAAAATTCCTGGTCTTCATTCATTGCTTCACCGTTTCAAAATTTTAGTAGTAGGTAGTACTGTCCTGGGATGTGTCTCACTGGTACATACTATTCACCAGACAATTAACCCAGTGGTGAATTCACTCTGTGGAGATTTTGAGCTCCCAGAAATTGATATGGCCGTGGCCCAGCTATGAGCTTGGCAGACTTAAATGTGATATTAATGATGTCTTCTCGCTTTAATGATGGGTTGTAGTAAACAGCAACTTCAATTTGATGCTTGATGCTATTCAAATAATTTCCTTAACAGGGAAAATTATTCAAAACGTCGTAAAGTTTTGAATTAACGGCTCCACATCTAAAGGGCAAGTGTCAATTAATGCAAAGCATCATAATTTTATATCAAATAAAATCCGAGTGCATCCTGGTTCTCCAGTTGATTACAAACGTTTGGTATGGAACAAATGATATCACAATCGACAGACTGAGACATGACATGTTAATGAGCTAACACTAAACACCCTCACTAGGCAAACCTAGCAAGACATGTTCTGATGTTCCTTGAGAACACTGATAAACTGGAACAAAAACTCAAACTCACTGTTGTGATTCCATCAAAGTTGCCCTGCTTTTGACCATGGACAAAAATCGGGCAGAACACTTTCCATTTATTGGACCTCTATGTGAAATTCTGACACAGACCATAGATTTGCAAATGGCTTTATTGGCAACAGGGGAGTTTCTGAGACCCTTGACAATGGGATTGCTTGGATTTTGTGTGATCAGTGCAGAAATGCTGCTGAATTTCAGACTTTAAACACATGGGAATGCATTATCTCATCCGTCACCGTCTCATCTTTGTGTTTTCAAAATGAGGTTGGTAGCCTTTAGGTTTTCACCCACCTGATTATGAAATAGCTTACCGATAAAATAAATACTTGAACCTCCTTGATAATATTAAGAAATCCAGGATCAAAAGATCTGGCGCCACTTTGTTTGGTGGACCATACACTCTGCATGGAGTATAACCAAGATTAAGAAACTCTGTTCACATTACGTTTGGTGGACCATACACTCTACATGGAGTATGACCAAGATGAAGAAACTCTGTTCACATTATGATCAATCGATGTCCTTGTTAATTAACCAGTGTTAACTTCATTAATTAACCAGTGTAAAGTCTAGTTATACGTGCAAGTTTACTTTACAAATAAGCAAGGTCTCTAGTTTACTACATCAATATGTCTTTTCTAGCAACCCTCACCAATAAAATACAAGGTAGCTTATTTTTCTCTTGCTTAAAAAAGTGAATTAGGATGTGCAGGGATCTTTTTTATTTTAAATTTAAATAAATATTAATACATAATATAATTAATAATAAATAATTAAAATTTTATAAAATACTTTTAATTTACGTTAATATATAATTTAAATTATTTATTTTTAATAATATCATATAATAAGTGTCTGTTTAAAAATTAAAAATTAAAAAAAAATCTTTATACTACAAAAGTACCTTTTTTTTTCTCTCTCCAGATTTAAGAAGAAAAACTCTACAACATTGAACATTTTCGTTTGTGTGTAAAGCTGGTAACAGCAACTAGTGAGGTTTAAAAGTGGAAATTGGCCCATGGCTCCACCTATAAACATGATCAAGACAATGAACTTTTGGAAAGGACAAAAGGAATCCTGCAGAGCCTATACGTCGAGGAATCTAAGCACCATTTTTACATTAATACCCAAAAGCTTCATCTAATCTTTACTAGCCTCAGGTACAGTTTGAATCTGAACACGACCTCGTTTTAATCCGATCCAATATGGTTTGAGAGAAATTGTCGATATTAAAAGATGGACATATTGCTGTGAATACTGTTACTGTGTACTCCTTTTGTAGGACTTGATTGAACTTATAAGCTATCTACTTTTCTTTACCCCCAAATGAGCGGTTTCTGTTCCTTTCTTTTGTCTGGACGTAGGTAAAGAATCTACTATTTTGGAGGACATGCTAGATGATGAATCATTCAATAATCTCTCTCTTGAATTTTTATGGCCACCGTGCAATGCAATCACCATGCGAGCAGCACCATTAATGTAAAATAACGAGTAAACGATAGAAGAATTGACTGATTATATGAGTAGAATACTTGTATCTTTTCTAATCAGTCGATTTCTTTTTCCTTAATTGTTAAGTTAATTATCATCTAAACCTTTTATTCACAAGGTGGTTAAGTGAATTGGTACTGCATAAGAAATCGAAACGACCAGCTTTTGTTAATGGGAGCAAAAGTTATTTGGTAGTGGGAACCCAGCTTTTAGAAAGAAAAGGTTGGACAACATTGTCAAAACAATGCATCAACGTATGCATGCAGATACATTAAAATCCAATGTATTGCTGTAATCCTTCTCCTTTGCAGGGGTGGAAGGGTCAAAAGGGAGTCTGCTTTTTCTCATGGAGAACCATTCCTTTCCTTCCATCTATCATTGCCTCGTGGGCACTTTACTAACCAACTTTCATCACTTGCAATCGGGAAAACCCAAAAAAAAATAATAGGCCATTTTAATCTCGTCAAAAAAGCTTAACTTCAGCTGTAATCCCACGTGCTTTCCCACTAACTAGTTATTTTTTGCGAGTAAAATCGGACCCAAAAGAGGGAGACTGATAAGGATCTGAACATCGTAGTTTGGGAAGGCATCACCCGGTCCGCTTCGAAATGATGAAGCTTGACTCAACCGGGTCAATTGGTCACGTTTAATGTTTGTCTATAAACCCGTTACTTCTGCCTTCCTTAGAGCAGCACCTTGTTTGTGAGCATCAATGGTTAATTTTCTCTGCAATTTTGTCTTCAGTTGTGTCCCCATATCGGGATTAGGAAACATGGGAATTTAATTTATTACAGAATCAGATTATATTGGATCTGGGATTCCATCCCAGTGAGAATAAAGTGATAGCCTGTGAGTTGTAACGCGAATGCCGTTAATGTATTTGCACAATCTAATATCCCAAGCTCGGAGAATTCTCTTGGAGCCTGAACGTGGCAGAACTCTTTATCTATTTTAATTTAATAACCTACACACATTCCAAATTGTGCTATTTAAGAGCATCAGAATGAAAAAGTGGTCACTTGTGTTAATCATCCATCCACGCGCCAAGCCGTCATAAATAGGATTAAGAGCTCTAGACTCAATTGGGTTTCCTGTTAGTAGCTTCCCGTGGCCATTTTAATGGACAATACACATGACAAAGAGTCACTGGCAAACAGGCCATGGAGCTCAGCTTGATGGGCTCTATTGGTGAGCTATAGAGCAAAGGACATGGGCCAAAATTACGAGATTTAGGCTTTTTAAAAAAATTGGGCTTGAGACATGATCACATTTATTTAAAAATAATAATAAACAGCAAGAGAGAAAAGAAGAATATAACAGACAAAATTCAACTAAAGAAGTTCCGAATGATCACAATTTTGATTCACATATGCAATGGTACTCCTACAATGCGACTGAAATACTTTATAATCCCATAACTAAATAACAGATCTTTTCTTACCATCCAAGGAAATTCACCCTTTTGTGTGCTTAAACACAGCAAGATTGGCTACACTAAGAAGCTAAAAAAGAAATTGTTATATGCTAGACCAAAAGTTTTTCATCAACATGATTCAAGAATTGTACCACTCAAATCCCATCAAAAAAATTCAAAATTTTCATACTGGAATATAATATATATCGATCCCTATTCCCTAACTATAGCTAATGCTACTTCTTCACATCAACACCTCTAACTGCTAAATATACGAAAATTGAGGATACACTTCAGGGTCCATAGGCTTCCCGCCTTCAGCCGGATAATAACTCAAAAATAATGCAGGTGGCGCTATGACATCAGCCTCTTTCTGTTCCAATACGACATTATGCGCCTTGAGTCCATACACTCTAAAAATCGATGCCAACAGTTCGGATTTACCGGACCACGGCCCGAGCGCCAAAAAGACGGCGTCCGCTTCAAAAACTCGCCTACTGTCCAGCATCACCGATTCAACTCGTTCTCCTTCACCTACCCCCACGTTCTCAACTTTCCAAATCACTAGCTCCAAGCAATAATCATGTACAGCTTTATTCAGTAGAGTTTTGGTAAATAACTGCGGATGAATCTGCGCTGTGGTCTGCGTAGACCGATTGTCCACGGGCTCTCAGCCGGGCCGTCGACCCACGAAGGGAAAAAGATAATTAGAATTACTGGATGATTTTGAACCGAAGGAAACGGTTTGAGATTCAATTACGGTGAGGCTGAGAGTGGTTAGCGGTCGGTACCTTTAATTTTCTCGTCCATTGAGTTCTTCGGAAAGAGAACCGCGGAGATTGAAGCTCGCGCGGGCTAAGTAAGAGCGGGACCCACCGTCGCACCAGTCTAAAGCGAGGCAACCGCCAGCTTTTGCAGAGGCGGTGCATGACGCAGAGGATTTCTCACTGAGTGTGACGGCGGCGCCATTTTTGCCTAAGAAATAAGCGGTGTAAACACCAATGACGCCGCCGCCGACAACCGCCACACGTATTTTTTTTGTCCTGTTCCATTGCGAGCAATACAATGCTAAGCAGTTAATCAAGGTGGTGGTTTTGGATAAATTTTCAGGGCTTCGGGTTGGTCGTAGAAACAGAGAGTGCGGCAGCCGGTCATGGTGGTGAGTATAATGTCAGAGTCATTTTCAGTTTTTGGAGCCATCAACAACAGGTTGGAGAATCTATTATTCAGCAGCTGTGGGGCTGATAAGAATAAAATGGGGGCTAAATAGCATTACTCCAATACTCCAAATCTACTTTTGAAGCCCATATCAAGTCCAATCTACTACAATTCCTCTTTGTTACGAGGCATAATCAAAATCCAATAAAATAATTTAGTTTAATTTGAATCCATTTAAATGTATATTAATTCAATTTTAATTTTAAAAAAAAATTGAACCACCAATTCTCAAATCAAATTTTAAATATTATTTTTATTATTTTAATTAATAAATAACGACCCGTGTTTAAATATAATTAATATAAAAATTAATTTTTATTTTTAAATTTTAAACTAATAAAATTAAAAATAATTTTTATTTTTTTATTTGAGTTTAAACTGAATCGAATTGAACTATACTAACCTATGTTAATTTAATTTATTATTTTTTTATCGTAGGTTTAATTTAATTTTAGTGAAATAATTTTAATTCAATTTAAAATCAGATAAAAATTTGAAGTTATCCATCCTTACTTACTTACCGGTGTGAGTGACTAATCCCCTTTGTTCTTATTCATTACTGTCTTTTATTTAGGAGGACTTAAAAAGAGGTCAAGACTGGCACTAGGCCGGCAACAATTCAACAAAACAACCAGTCTCCCAATCCGACTGTTAGGTGAAAATTATTATTGCCTTTTGTCGCTGAATTGCATTTTTTTCTTAATGGGTATAATAATTAAATGATTAATAGAAGCAACAAGTGATTAGTGGTAACCAGTTCAACCACATTACTTATAATCTGTCAGCCTAAGCTAATCACCTTTTTGGGTGTTTAATTAATAATTAATTGAATAAATTAACTATTTATGAAGATATTTTGGGAGGGTTTGGTTTGATTTGGCTTGGTTTGGGAGATAAAGGCTAAATGAGAGTTACGTTGTCTGTTCTCAATCTTTCCTCCAATCACAATCACAATCGCAATCGCAATCACAGCCAATGATGTTGAGATGCTTTGGAATACTTTTAATTATTCTCTCGTAGTTAAAAGACAATTTCAAATTTTCCATTTTCAATTAATGAACCCC
>CP135586.1:2364482-2461747 GCA_032401905.1 Swietenia macrophylla | reverse complement strand
TGTAAAAAATATTATTAATTTAAAATTATATACATAAAATTATTTGGATTATTTTATTAATTTAATTGGTGAATCAATGATCAAACATAATTTTTTTATTATTGAAGAGTATATTATATTAATTTTATAAAAATTTATATTTATAAGTAATTTTGTCAAATATCAAAAAAAATATTTAAAAATATTCAAAATAAAAATAGATTAAAATAAAAAAAATCAATCACTCAATGTCCATCGAGGTAATGCAAGGAATTAATTACCTTTGAAATTCATTCAAGTAGTTGAATAATACATCCATTCGAACGTGAGAGTTGACTGTGGAACAGATGACATAGACATACCATGTAGCCAAAGATCATTGGCTAAGTCTCAAAATTTAACTTATTTTTTAATTAAATATAAAATTTAATAAAAATTATATTTTAAAATTATTTTTATAATTTTTAATTTAAAAAACTCAGGTCAGGTTTATTGAGTGTAATAATTAACTTGAGTTGAATATTAGGTGGACTAATATTTTTGATTTGATTTGATTTGATAGAATTTTGATTTGATTTGATTTCCATTAAAGAAACAATCAGAGTCAATCACCACCAACAAGAAGACAAAAAATTGGTTTCACCGCTTGGCCTAGTGTAAACTCGGTTGCCACCTTCGTAGTTAATTTCTGACTTTAATACTAATATTAAATCATCATTAACAATTTAAGATTATGAAATGATTATGATAATTGTTATAATATCGTAGTCAACCTCTTGTATTTGAATCTTTATAACGTGAGATGCGTGTATAGAGTATCATAACATTACATGTGCTTGAATTAATTTATTTTATAAAAATAAAATAAAAATACTTTTTTTTAAAATATTTAAATAAGATATATTTCGCGTACTTTATATTTTTTAATATATAATATAAAATTTAAAATAAATAAAATACTTAAAATATAAAATATGTATAATATATTATGATCAAATCTTAAAATTTTTATCGAATAAAAACTTAAAAACATAATTTTTAAAAAAAAAAAGTTTAGATAACGCAATCTTATTATGTTAATATATTTAATGGGGTAGAATTATTTGATAAGACAAATGTATTAAATAAAAAAATTATTATTTAATTAATATTGTAACATAAATTTAATAAAATTTTTTAATTTTTAATAAATAAATTTATATTATTTTATTAATTAAATAATTAAATTTTATTAATTAATTATATTAATACGATAAAATTATTTTAATTAATTTTTTTTTAGTATTATGACAAATTTTTGACTTGTGGAATAATAATTTGTTCGGTCAAATTTTGCCTTCGGAAAATTTAGGGCCACATAAATTAGGCGGCAGTGTGAACTGGACTATTTAGCACGTGTGCACCACATCAGAATGACTGTCTGCACGATTGGTATCAATTACACTTCCCATGCAAACTATGAATGATATTGACGACACTAAATTAATCCAACAAAATTAAAAAAAAAATGAATGGAAAATAAACAAAAACAAGTTGATATTATTCTGTATTTGGCCGGCCAATGCACAGCGTTCTAAGTACATGATGTTGGAGGTTGAATAAAGACTTCGTCACTAAACAACTGTATAGTAATTATACTACAGCATAACTTAAAGATAGAAAGAAAGAAAGAAAAGAAAAGAAAAGAAAAGAATATTAAGAGTAATTGAGAGAGCAAGTGGGTTATCGAGGGGATTTTAGTGCCCTTCACCTGGGCTTGGACCCGACTGCTTAACGCCTCCTAGAGGATACTTGTTTACGAGTTTGTGTCCTACGCCAGGGCTGGGACCGGAAGGCTTAACGCTTCCTAGAGAATGATTGTCTGCCAACTTGTGTCCAACACCAGGACTCGGACCCGACTTCTGCTTCTTGTCTCCTAGAGTATGATCATTGGTGAATTTGTGTCCTTCACCCGGGCTCGGACCCGAATCCTTCATACCTCCGAGAGTATGAACGTCAGTGTACTTGTGTCCGCCGCCAGGGCTCGGGCCAGACTGCTTCATTGCTCCAAGATATAACCCATCAAAGAAACCCTCAAACCCTTTACTCACACAGTTCTTTGGCAGCATGATATTGAAGGGACGAGCTTCAGTTTCATTGAAAACAAAACTGAGTAGTAGAAAAGGCAAAAGTAAGCTGAGAGATTTGATTATGGCTGCCATAATATTTAATGAAGGGAATAAAGCTAACTAGCTAGTGTATGCGATATGATATGATATTGGGATGCCACATGGAGAACCTGGTGGGTTATATATAGAGCTGGCGAGTAAGTTGTTGACTGGTGAGCACTCTCGGTTTATTTTTGACTGGTTTATATTGGAATTTATTACTCCATTCATAACAGACGTAAGAACTTAGATCATCTCCTATATTCAAACCAAACGTGAAGGCTTCCTTGGCTCCTTACCGAGGAAGCAACGAGGAATTAGAGATTCCTTAGTCTAAATTGGAGGGTGAAGAAAATAATGTTAATTGAAAATAGAAACAAGTAGTATTAGTTATTCATTGAATTGGCAGCAGCCATGCAAGTCAGTGATGGAACGTTTGATTTCTTACAAGTTAATTTCCAAAGACCAAAATATAATGTTTGAATTATTGAATCACAGTGATTGGACCAAGGGGAGTGTACACACTCTTCGGGTAAAACATGTTTCTTGGTCAGTTGTCAAGCTTTTAATGGTCTGATGTCTAAATTAACATTACTTGCCAACCATAGCTTCCTGTAGACGGGCAAATTGCTTGCTTTCGGCTCTGATTATTAACCTGATACTCTGGGGAATCATAAACTCACTGAGATTTGTTTAATTTCTGGTCATCATCTGACAAATCTACTGTCTCTTTTTTAATTATTAAAGATAACAATAACTTTATAAAATACATGTAACAGTCACAGTCTGGTCCATGTCTTTGAATATTATTATTTGATTCAAACAAGCGCCCGCTAAATTCATTCATACCCTCTCTCTCCTTTTTTGTTACGGGAACTGAACTTCCATGGATTGGGCAAACTCGCAAAGCTTGGCTGTATATAACTGGACGAATTTAATGAGTTGTTCAAAAATCCAAATATAAAAAAACCCATTGAGATCTTAATCTCTCTGTGGCGCAATTTCCATGTCTGTTGCAACAATATAACAAATGGGGATTGGTTTTAACTGCTCCTATTTTTTATCTTTTATTTTTCTACTACCAGTCTTTGTGCATACTTTTTCCCAATTCAAGTATTGAACGATGGTCAAACATAAAATATTGCTTCCAATTGCTGACGAAAATTCTGTGCAATTTCCTTGATTCACCATGTTTCGTATCAACCAATTTTTTATATTGGGTATTATTTATTTATGATGAAATTATTTTTAATTTTGAATAAGATTGTTAGCTTGCCATTCAAGTCCAAATTTGCACAAACAATTTCTAAGTAAAATATGTATAATCCATTCTCATAATAAGTCTAATTCCAATATAATATTCTACATGCATCCTTTGACTTTGAAAACTTGTTTGTTCATATATTTGTTAGAATTTTGTAAAATGGCCATGGCTTCTTACACATTAGATCATAGATCATATGCAATTACAGATAAAGCTATTAGATTTGTATTTGTTGAATTGATCTTTTTGTCCATCAACTGAGTGAGGGAGCCTTCAGATTATCAGTATAAATGCTTCGAAAACTATATCCATTTGATCACACCATATCCACCTATTACAAAGTCATGCTGAAGCAGATAAATAAGATATATTTCTTTGAAAAGTTAATTAGATAGATTTAACTCTAGCTATTAATTATATTTCTCATGTATGATTATCGCCTATTAATATTATTGCTCAAATTTGATTAAGTTCTCTTTAAACTGTTCTAAAAAAAATTGAATATTATTCATATGTGTGTTCGTGTGTATTTGATTAGGGGTGTCAATTAGTATCAATTAGTGTCATATTTTATTCGTGTTATGTCAAATAAAAATTAATTTAAAATTTAATAATCACGTCAAAAATTAAAAATTTAACTTATGTGTTTAACAATATTTTTTATATAATAATATATTTTTATAATATTTATATTTTAAATTTTAATAAAATTTACCTTAAATATAACTACATATATTTTAAAAAAATATGATATATATAATCAAATTCTTTAAAAATATAAAAAAAAAATTATTAACTCATAAACGAATTAGTTAAATATAATTACTCAAATAATTACTTGAGCTATAGACGAATTTACATGTAAATAATTTAAATCCAATCCCAACGTGAATTTTAATCATGTCATGCTACTCATTTAATAATCGTGTCATTTTATATCCACTCGAACTCACAAATTTTTTATCAAGTTGACATGTCGTATCAAAAATTATCACCTTTAATATTGAATAAGAGGTTTTTAATTTTTTTGCATAAATTCTTAAACCATTTGTAATGTTGGATGATCTATATTGAATAGCTGATATTGTATGTCATAGATTTATTAATTATAATTATATCTACTAGATTTAATCTCCAATATTAAAAATAGAAATTACATAACATTTAAACCCTAGAATAGTTGGGGGGGGGGGGGTGAAAAGTGCTTATGCAAAAAATTAAAAATTAACAATTAAAATTAATAAATCAAAATACATTAAAATTTGCTACACCCTAATTGAATCAAAAAATAAATAAATCTTTAACTAATTAACTAAGTCTATCATAAATAAATTTTAATAATAAATTTAATCAATAATTGATAAAATAATAAAAATAAATTAGACACAAAAATCAGTTATCGAAAGAAAACCTTATGAAGAATCTCTTCATAGGATAAAAATTTTCAGAAGTAATAATAGTAGTCATCAAAATATTCTATTACTAAAAAAAAATTTATAAATTTTAATTTCTTATAAAAACTCTTATAATTCAATCTCGACTAACTCCCTTAAGTAACCTATTCTAAATTATCCTATTTTTGGAATTTTGATCCTTAAACAACATATTCACAAAGTTAAAATTTTTAGTTACCAACAATATTAAGAAGTTTAAAAGTTTTACAATTGAATTTGTAGAGAAAATTTGAAAATCTCTCAAGAGAAAATATTCATATAAATCTCACTTGCAAGAATATTACTTGTATTTTTTCTAAAAAAAATAATGGATAATATTTCAAGAAACTCATAGGATAAAATTACTGCTTACAAAGCTCTAAAAAAGTATAAAGTGATTGTCCTCAAAATTAGATTGAATTTTTTAGTATTTATATATTTTTTAAGTATTGTTTATCTAGGGATACTATTTATGATCATTCTTTACCGGTCAAAAACTATTCAAGTGCAAGTCAAATAGACTTCTCAAATAATATAATTGCTCGAATCGATGTTAAACACTTATGACTGTTTTAACTGTTTATAACACTGTTTATTTTACTCAAGAGTAGATCAAGCAGTATAATTTTAAACATTTGGTTTTATTTATTCATTGTTCATATGATATTGTTTATTAAATATTGTTCACATAATACTATTTATCAGATGTTGTTCATCAAACTCAACTATTTTAAAATCAATCATTTTAAAATAGAACGAGCCAACATAAAAAATGATCCTAACAAAAAAAATATATTGATACAGTGATTACAAATATGTACATATATACTTTCTAATGAAAAATGCTCATAATTTTGTTTCTTAATAATTTTTTATTATTTTTCTATAAATAAATTTTCTTTTCAATCGTTGAAATGTTGGCGGAAAAAAAATCCAGCAAACTGAAATTTCCGTCGGGTGTATACAATTGGATGTGAGTAATGACAACCATTCAGTATTAAATGTCTCAGTGTTGTAATGTTGCCAAGCCAATTCATATTCTTATGAATTTCGTGAGGCCTTTTATGGCACAGTTCATGCAAGGAAACTATCTTGTTAGAAAAGATTTGGAACTTTAATTACAGGGCCAACTAAGCATGGACATTGCACAACAGTTAAGTTATTGAATAGAATTAAGTTTTTGGGTTGTTTACAACTATAAATGAGGCCAAGGAAGGGGGGCATTGAATTTTATTCCATATTATCTTTAAATGGGGAAGGACTCCGCTGTCAGATCCTGCAATATTTTCCATAAAGGTTCTTGCTTCTTGTGTCCCATAGTGACATAGATGGTCATTCCACAATAGGGAAGTATATATCCAAGGGAATATTAGATAAGATTGAGCGAGGTATTTGAAAATGGAACTGCTTAATCAGTGCAACTGAACCTTCTTAACGGCAGAATAGATTATAAGTTTTACCATCACCTTTTATTGAAAATCCCTTCTCATTCTGAGTAATATTTGCCTTCTTGATTACAAGCGATGGAGAGAGAAGAACAAGTACAAGTTTTAATGGTTACATATTCATACCCGGGCCATTTGAACCCAATCTTAAGGCTTGCAAAACGTCTCGTATCAAAGGGACTTCATGTCACTATCGCTACCACAGAAGTTGCGCGTAAGCACATGCTGAGCCCTAAAACTTCCGCCAACCACCCCAGGATTTACTTTGAGTTCTTCTCTGATGGCCTCAGCGATGACTTTGATCGCGAAAAGTATGTTGACTCCCTGCTCGAATCTTTAGCAAATGAAGGGTCTAAGAATCTCTCAAATCTAATCTCCAATCTCACAACAAAGGACAAAAGGTTTTCATGCATCATTACCAATCCCTTTTGGCCATGGGTACCGGACGTCGCTGCCCAACATAACATCCCTTGTGCAGTGCTTTGGATCCAAGCCTGCGCTGTCTATTCCATTTACTATCGTTACTTTAAGCAATCTTACTTATTTCCAGCTTTGGACAACCCAAATGAGGCCGTAGATTTGCCAGCTATGCCAGTGTTTCTAGTAAAAGAAATGCCTTCCTTTATCCATCCTTCTAGTCCTATTCATTTCAAAAAAATGATGACAGATTTCGTTCAGAATTTGGAAAAGGTAAAATGGGTACTGGGAAATACTTTCAACGAGCTAGAGGAGGATGTGGTAGCTTCCATGGCTTCGTTTAAACCAATTATTCCCATTGGTCCATTAGTGTCAGCATTTGTGCTAGGAAAAGAAGAAACCGTTACTGCTGCTAGTTTGGATATGTGGAGCGCTGAAGATTCTTGCATAGAATGGCTTGACAAGAGGCCATCTTCATCGGTGATTTACATATCATTTGGCAGCATAACCGTGATAACGCAAAATCAGATGGACAGCATAGCCACGGCACTAAAGAATTGCGACCAACCATTTCTTTGGGTGATTAGGCCCCAAGAGAAGTCCTCTGATAAGAAAGCTGGTGAACTGCCACCTGGGTTTTTGGAAGCGACGAAAGATAGAGGTTTAGTCGTAAAATGGTGTTCTCAAGAGAAAGTCCTCATGCACCAAGCTGTCGCTTGCTTTCTTACTCATTGCGGATGGAACTCAACACTAGAAACTTTGGTGGCTGGCGTGCCAGCCATTGCTTACCCAGAGTGGACAGACCAACCAATGGATGCCAAGCTTTTGGTCGATGTTTTCAAGATTGGCGTGAGGATGAGAAACGAGGAAGATGGAACCCTTAGCGCAGAAGAAGTGCAAAGGTGCATTGTGGAGGTAACACAAGGTACGAAGGCAACAGAATTGAAGAAGAGGGCTATGGCGTTGAAGGAAAAAGCGAAGAAAGCCGCAGACGACGGTGGTTCTTCTGATCTGAATATCAATCGATTTACCAACGAAATTCTTGGAACATATTCGGAAAGAAAACATCATTGAAACCACTTTCTTGGAGTGTTTGCAGCAGCATGTTATGGAATTCAAGGAAGCAAAAAGAATCGAGACAAGGATTGAGACGAATATAGAGTTGTCATCAGAATATTGTTCATGTCAATCAGTAAAATGATCGGCACATTTTGTTTCAATATTTACGGAAATATGGTGACATAATTTGCAGTATGGAATTGTAAGCTTTCTTTTATTTTTTCAGATATCTTAGACGGTGAAGTTTGAAGAGATCTAAAGGGAGCCTACAAAGAGAAATTACTTGTATTATTTATTTTCTGTTCTTAATTGATTATGCAAATTAGTGAACTTTAAGAACATCTATCTCATTCTCTTCTTTCCCTTTATTATTTCTATCAATGCCCTCCAATTGTGTCAATCAGATAACCAAATATCCAAGATCATCCGTCACAAGACTAAATAAATCAGCGAATATAATTAAAAATAGTTTGAAAAAGACATCACAAATCAAATACATGACGTTAATATTTTGAATTGAAGGGAGGAAAGTACGAAAATCAGACCAATTTTAAAAATAAATGAGTTATAAAATTGAACCAATCTTAAAGTAAACTTATTTTGTATTGAAGAGGACTATAATAATCGACCCAGCTTGAACCTATCTAAGAAACCGAACCAAAACTATCTTGACATTAATCAAATCAAATTCGCACCAAAAATGCTACAAAATCAAATCGAACTTAAGTTAAATTTATTTTAACTAAAAAAATAAAAAAAAAATTATCTTAACCCAACAAAAAAAAAAACTATAAAAACCGAACCGAACTTGAGCTATGCATAATTTAAACCCTACCCATGAATTTAGGTAAAATAATCCAACCCTAATTTGATGATGAAAATCCAGGGAGTTAGAGGCTACCTCTTATTTTTAAAAAATATAAATAACATTATATTATTTTTTATATTTTAATAAATTATTTTTAATAAGTTTTATTGTGCATAATAATCATATTTATAAATAATATATAATTCTCTAATCTATTACACTGATTAATTACAAAAATTTAAACTATTAAACACAACAAGAAATATGTTCTTGGGCTTAAAATAGCTCAAATGATAAAATTTGCAAACCCTTAAAATGAGTATTGCTAGTTCATAGGAAGTTTAGACAATCGAATGAAATTAGAAGTATAATTTCTTTTCTTCGTATTTATTTAATTATACAAAAAAAATTGACCAAATAATAATAATAATAATGATAATACTAAATGCATATCTTCAAAGATTTTTTTTGGGTAATTATTTGAGAATAAAATAATTAAGAAATTTCTCCTATTAAGATGAGATTCCTTTGTTTTATTAGTTAGTTTTCAATTAAGAACTATTTTACAATAAAAAAATATTGAATTTAATCTTCAAAATCTTTAATAAATTGGAAATAAAGATGTGAACAGCATCTTGTTTAAGTGCATATTGCCTCATGTATGACTTCTTAAGTTTAATTAATGCAACTAGTTAAACGCTCTGTCTTGTCTTTATTGTTAACGATTAAATTATCACTTCAGGACCCATCAATTACCCATAAAAATATTGAAAAATAATTGTTTATTCCCATGTTTTTCTGTAAGATTCCGAAGCCTGCTGCATTGCTTGCAAGGCTGATGGGAGGAGGCAGACGAAGCAAGCATGATGCATTGACCAAATCAAGCAAGGGAGGTTTCAGAAACAAAATCCTGTGGGGCTTGCTAGAAGAGATGGGCGTGGCTGGAATCATATGTAAATCTTTGGTGAAGATTTTCTTTCACTAAATAAATCATCATTCAACTTGTCTATCATCATTGATGCAATCGTGGAGCTCATGTGATCACTAATAAACTTCATTATCTTCGGATTTAGCTGTCCATATCATGCCAAGAACCTGAGCATTGTTAGCACAGATTTCACCACGAAATTGGGTTGTCCGGAAGACGAGGAAAACGAGTTTGATTGGCAGGCAACGAGGCAAGGCAAGTATGCAAGAGATCGAAATTCGGTGAGGTATTTTCAGATAAGTTTTGGCAAAATCATACATATATACAAATTAAAGTCCCGTAAAATTTGAAAAAAATCATATATAAATATATATTTTGTGAAAATTAATAAAATATATTAAAATTAAAATATAATAATTATCAAATAAAAATACATAAAATACAAAAATATAAATATAATATGTTGGAGATTTTCTTATAAATTGTGCTAAAATTTTATTTATTTTTATTCACTTTCACCTCCAAGAACAAGAATATAAATTAAAATTATTTTGATTAATCAATATCGCATAATTCATGATCAATCAAAATATAAAAAAATATATATGAATAAATACTTATTTTTAATAATTAAATAAATATAGACTAAAAATATCATAAAATATAAAAATATTTATCCAATACTTGCTTTAAAATCCAAAACTAAAATTTTAGTTTTTATAATATACCTTATTACTATTGAGAAAATGAACTCTAATACTAAATATTAGTGTGCGTGGGTATTAAACAACATACTTATTTGCAACAATAAAAAAAAAAGTATTAATCACAAGTTTTATGGGTATTTTTAGTTAATTTTTATAAAAATATTTATTTATTTGTTATTATTTTAAAACTCAAAAAAAATTTATGAAAATACTTCTTTTTATTAAATATATAGATAAATAAAATTATTTTAATTATTTTATCATTTTGATTAATCAATTAGTAGTTGAATATAATAATTTTATTATTAAAAAAAAGTTTATTATTAATATTTTAAAATTATATTTATTTATTATTTGGTCAAATTTCCGAAAAAGTTGCATGAAAGTACCCCAAGTTCGGTAGCCTATCCATTCCAATAAAGTGCCCCAATAATTAATAACCAGCAAAGTCAATTTCATGTGCTCCTCGAACCTTTATTTATTTTTTAAAATATAGTATTTGTGGGCAGACAAACTTAACTCATTCTGTCTCTGACACCCCCCAATAGCTTGCAAAGAAACTCCACTCCGAACCTTACCATCCAACCACATGGAATTTAATTCTTATTTGGCTTTCAACGAAAGAAACCCACAAATTCCTGCACCCTTCAGTTCTTTTTCCATATTATATTATACCCACAAACTCCTCCTTGCATAATCTCCACACGTAAACCCAGTTGATTGACGCTGCTGCATTTGCTTGTTGAATGTTGAAAATTCTGAGTGCTTGGAAAGACAAGTAGCTTCTAACATTAAAAAGCATAAATCATTTTGAACTATACAAACAGTTCTTTGATTCTTAAAGGTTATCTTTATATAATTTACCTTTAGTATCATGTCCCTGTCTTCTTCTCTAATTACCATTGAAATGGCATCGAGAATAACAATGGTCTGTATATTTTGTGCATTATTTAATTTACTAGCTGGAGCTAGTTACGACCTCTGCTCTGCCCACCTCCCATTTCATGAATGGCATTCGTTTTTCAGGATAAAAATATTCAGCAGAAGGCATCTGGGATCTCCTGTCCTGTGTATCTCGAATTGGCAATAAAATTCCCAATTCAAATTCTGAAGTGTGAAAGTAATAGTTGCAGTCAAACCCTCAAATAATTTAAAGGGTGTCTCCACGACAAAAGGAACTTCGCCGTCCTTGACCACTTTCCCACCAAAGCCGTTCCTTATTTAAAGGACGGTAGCTCATTCAATGGAAATGCTGAGCCATTCTTTTCACGTAGAGAGAATATTTGAAAAGGACTATTTGTTGAAGCCTTGGTATTTGGAAAGGAGTAAAGGAAAGCCACCAGACCAGACAACGATGAGACACTTCCGTTCAGTTCTTGCAATCCTCCTCCTGCTGCTGCTGCTTTCACAGTCGAGTTCTGTCAATTGTAGAGCTCTACGATCAACGGTAAAGAAGGAAAACGCTGTTAAAACATCTTCTTCGTCTTCATCCAATAACTCTGTCGAGGACATGACGACTGCAAGCCGGGTATTTGTAAGGGAAGAAGAAGCGTTTACGCTGGCTTCTGGACCTAGCAGGAAAGGCTCTGGCCACTAGTCATCTGTTTCGGACTCAGTTGTACCTCATTTCATTTCTAGATATTCTGTCTGTTTCATAAATGTAGAAATATATGTATCTAGCAGCTGTACATTAGATTACACGTTTTAGAATAGAATTCTTTGATCCTGTCTATTGGTTATTTGTACTAATTATTAGTTTTGGTTCGATGTTAAACAAAATTATACAGGACGATTACAGGGCATACTATTAGTACTTTGTTCTGGCTCAATTAGCAGACAACCTTGCTTGAGTCTCTGCCAGTTATTAAGCCCCCCAAGTGGGCAAGTCAAAACGTTGATGACTAAATGAAGAATTGAACAAAATATGCTCCAATCAAAGAAAAATGGATTGGAAAAAATAATTGCTGATTCCATGACCAAATTTCAGATGAGTGTTGGTTCGATTTTGAGGTTAGTTCATGGATTCCTCAGGCTAAAATAATTGTCAGCTAAAAAAAAAATAAAAAATAAAAAAAGATATCTCTAATGCAATTTACTTCTGTCTGTTCGATTTTTAGCCATACTACTCAAGTGATTTTCAGTCTATGCTGGAATCAAAGTACTGAAACATTTCAATTCGTTGTTGCTTATGAAACCAAATCGCTCGCTCACTGTCGAATACAAATAAGCAGATGATTGGTAAATGTTAACAGATAAAAGTGATATCCTTAGTTGATAAGTCAAAACAAATACTCAACTGTACAGTTTTCTTGCAAACTGAGCAAGCGTGGAAACAAACAGAGCAAATTACACTCAAGGATAAATGGTACATATAGACAAGAATTTACAAACAAGGCAGCGAAGTTTGTAATTTGCAGAGGCTGAATGGGTAACTTTGCCTTGCATCCTCGATTCCAAATTGAGAGAAAACTTTACTTTCTGATGAGATTAAATCGTCCTGACCCTGCAAAATGGGGTATATCATCTTTGATAATCGACATGCTAGATGAAGGGAAACGCATCGTTTGTACTGTCCTCGTGTGGCTCTCTCTTTGTCGCAGTTTGGTGAAGCTGTAGTGCATATTCCAAGTCCTACAACACTTTGCCCCCGGTCAATTACCTCAATGAGTTTGGACTGATCTGAGTTGAGAATGATGCAAACTGATGGACCTGTCCTTCGTCAAGTCCATTGCCTTTAGTGAAGCCCATTGAAGCCCAAATATCTTTTACCTCCAGTCAGCTGTTTTCAGTTTTGCCTTTCCTTTCTGTTGCGTGCGTCACTGGGGTCGAAAGGAGCTGTTTTGAACTTCAGCAGGGTAGAGTCATACCTTGCAGCAGTGTCTTTTCTTTGGTTTTTAATTCTTGTGCTTTTAGATCATCATTGTTTTCTTTATAGCCTTATATATTCATTCTTTGTCCCTGTATTCTGCCAGCTGTTTGTATAACCTTTGAAACAAGATGTTCAACACCTGAAGTATTCATGTTCTCCATTCTCTTGTTTTCGTTGCAAGTTAAGGTTTTTATAAAATTTAACCATCTGACCCTTTGACAAAGGATCTACAATCTCTTCAAGGAGCCTTTCTTCTTGCAGAACATTGCCCATTCGGCCAGGTTCACTTGCTCTCTTGCAAATGAGGGATTGATGGCTAGTCTTGCACATAGTACCTCGAGAAGAACAACACCAAATGAGTAAACATGTGATTTTTCAGTTAGCTGTTGAGACCCGAAATATTCATGATTAAGATAACCAAAAGTGCCTTTAACAGCCGTGCTAACATGGTTTTCATCAGGAGTACCCAATCTTGAAAGGCCAAAGTTGGCAACCTTGGCAACATGGTTTCAGTCCTGCAAAATATTTGTGGACTTAACATCACGATGACTGATTCCCCCAGCCGAACCTTTGTGCAGGTAACGAAGACTTGTAGCTGCACCAATGCATATTTCAAGCCTTTGATTCCATGAAAAACAATTGAACTTTGAATTGTATAGATGATCCCTCAAAGACCCTTTTTCCATGAATTCATAAACTAGTATCATCTCAGATCTTTCATCGCAATACCCTATTAAGGAAACAAGATGGCGATGGAGAATTTTGGATAAAACCCATCATTTCTGTCTGTAATTCTGGAAGGCCTTGGCGCGAACCTGGTGGTTTTCATGCCATTCCTGAGTATTCCTTTATAAACATTTCCAAATCCTCCCTTACCAGTCGCTAGCTTCCTGTCAAACTTAAAAATGAATATTTAATCCAGGCTTTAAAGTAGGCATCGGAGAGCCATTAGAGGTTCGCCCAGTTACCCTACTATGAGAATTTCATCCTCCATATGTATGTAACGGAGACCAATCCGAAGGTAATTCAGCAGGTTTAGATGACCTATTCTGATGTTCATACTTCCATGTTCATCCCTATAGGGATCGATTTCCTGCCTGAAGCTGCATCAATATAGAGATCAATGGCTGAAAAATTTAGAGATGAACTAACAATGTCACAGAAGCAAACCCGAAGGATGTGCCTTACATTCATGTTCATCTTAAACCGCCAGGTTATGTTCAAGTTATTAGAATGCCTACTAGTATTCATATTCATCTATCTGCTTTAATGCTTGTTCATTGTTAACTTTTCAATGAAGATGTATATCGCCTAATCTATGCAACCGAGAATAATAAGTATATTAAAAAGGCAATGTTGCCCAAACGTAATCTTGTACAAAAAACCGGAAATCGTAAGAGAAGAAATCATCTAAAGGTCATCAAGGAATGTTCTTGTTTCTGCCAAGGTGAAAACCATTCGATCAGCTGGTGTGTTCAGCCCTGCAAAAACTTGTAACGAACTTGTTTGTCTTGTTCTAATTCTGCTGTTACTTGTTTTGCACGTATAAATTAAAGCTTTAGTGAGCTTGACGCTATTTCCAACTTCCCCCTCAAGCTTAGTTCCATGCTTGAACTTTGAGCTTGTCCCTCAACAATTCAAACTTCTACAAGCTGAGTGGTTTTGTCAAAACATCAGCAACCTGATCTTCTCTTAGTACATAATGAATGACCACCTCCTTGCTCGTTATCTTATCAAGCACAAAGGGTACATCAATCTCTGTATGCTTTGTTCTAGCATGATAGATTGAGACAGTGGACGGTTACTAAACCAAAGGCCAGAGTGATGAGATGTTGGACTCAGACCAACGGCTGACGATCGGCAATCAGATCAGGACTCAGTTCAATGCTCTGGAACCAAAAGGACCATCAAACCCAACAGAAATGAACCCGACTCAGACAACCACCAAAAACCAGTCTACATACTTGTATAAGAGCAGATAAACGAGGACATTAGACATCTCAAACTCGAAGAAAATTCCTGCAACTAGTTCAATTTTACGTACTTGGATAATCTAATCTCTATATACTTTCTTTGCAGTAATTCACACAAATACTTATTTTCTGGTGTATTTATCGTACCGATGGAATAAAATATTTGCGGAATTGCTCATCCTGAGCTTAACAAAGTGCAATCTGTTGAGTCCCAGTTCTCTCCTCTTTGTATTTTAGACGTGATCTACATATATTTTTTTACAACTTCTGTGAATTGAACAAACGAGAAGTGGATTTATAAGCGTGATGAGGGAGGCGAAGAAAATGCGTATAATATTCAGTTGGCAAATGAACATTGCCATGTTGATGGAGATAGACCTGCTCTCAAAGTCAACAGAAACCCTGCAATAAATGACTAGATTCCCGGTGTTGAAGATTATCAGGTATGGTTGCGGTCTCAAGTATGACTATCAGAAACATATCAAGCTTAAAGCTAGCGTCAATAGTCAATAAGATGCTGGGTTCGATTCCTGCAAGAAGCTCTTGATTATTTTCCGGCCTTCATCTCTTCCAAGACAAACCAGAGATAAGTTATTAAATCACCATTCACTGGAGAAAGAGAACTTAGTTTTCTGGGAGTACAAACTAATCACTATCATGAAATGGAACACAACAATTATAAATATATACTTAACAAACTGATAAATATAAACTAATTACTGTCATGAACATACTCAATTGTACAATTTTCTTGCAAACTGAGATAGTAGTGGACGAACTAGGAATATTACACCGAGCGAGAGTAGTCCATATAGATCGGAATTTATTTTCAGAGTAGCAAGTTTGTTTTTTGCATAGGGCTAAAGAAACCAAAATCGGGTAACTTTACCTGGCATCGTCGTTCCTCAGTTGAGAGAAAACTTCACTTTCTGATGAGATTAAACTGTTCTCGTCTCTCAAAATGGACAAATCATCTTTGTTAATCGAAACACTAAATGAAGGGAAACGCCTGGGATTGGGTAATGGTAATGCAGACGAAGCATCGTTTGTACTGTCCTCGTGCGGTTCTCTCTTTGCTGCAGTTTGCTGAAGCTGTAATGCATACTCCAAGTCCCACAACACATCGCCCATAGTAGGCCTATCGGCACCATCTTCTTCCAAACATTTCTCTGCTATCTCTGCAAATTTTCTCAATGAGTTTGTGCTGATCTGACCCTTTATTAAAGGATCCACAATCTCTTCAAGGAGCCCTTTGTTCTTGCAAAGCACAGCCCATCCAGCCAGGTTCACTTGCTCTCTTGGAAGTGAGGGATTGATGGCTGGTCTTGCACATAATACCTCAAGAAGAACAACACCAAATGAGTAAACATCGGATTTTTCTGTCAACTGTTGTGACCTGAAGTATTCAGGATCAAGATAACCGATAGTGCCTTTAACAGCTGTGCTAACATGGTTTGCATCAGGAGTACCCAATCTTGAAAGGCCAAAGTCAGCAACTTTGGCGACATGGTTTTCGTCCAGCAAAATGTTTGTGGACTTAACATCACGGTGAATGATTCCCCCAGCTGTACTTTTGTGTAGGTAATGAAGACCTCTTGCTGCACCAATGCATATTTCAAGCCTTTGATTCCACGACAAACAGGGGAACTTTGACTTGTACAGATGATCTCTCAAAGTCCCTTTTTCCATGAATTCATAGACTAGTATCATCTCAGATCTTTCATGACAATACCCAATTAAGGAAACAAGATGGCGATGGCGAATTTTGGACAAAACCATTATTTCTGTGTGGAATTCTGAAAGGCCTTGGCCGGATCCTGGTTGGCTTCGTTTTACAGCCACTTTCATGCCATTCCTGAGTATTCCTTTATAAACATTTCCGAATCCACCCTTACCAATCACTAGCCTCCTGTCAAACTTGTTCGTTGCAAACTGGATCTCAGAAAAAGGAATTTTTAATCCAAGGTTTAAAGTGCGCATCGGGGAACCATTAGAGGTTCGCTCGGTTACCCTACTATGAGAACTCCCTCCTCCATATATGTGTAATGGAGACCACTCCGAAGCTAATTCATCAAACTTTTGCTTTCTGCCTTTCAAACGCATAAATAACACAACTGCCAGAATGCAAATCAGAGCCGAACCTCCAAGAACTGAACCAACCACAAGCAAGACACGTTTTTTCTTGGGTCTACCCATTTCAGGAACTGAACCTGATTTCTCTAGTAACTCCATTATCTCAAGTCCGTTCAAATAGGCATTATGCTCAATACTGGTAGCATTAGGACCTACACTGATGTTCATATTTCCATGATCATCGGAATCAACCACGAAATCCTTGTAAAAAGGTGTTCTCAACTGGTAAAATCCTTCATTTTTATAGGGATCGATTTCCTGCCTGAAGTTGCCATCAATATAGAGATTAAAAAGTAGAACATTTGGAGATGTGCTAACAATGTCACAGAAGTGAACCCGGACGAAGTGCCTTGCATTCATGCTCACATTAAAACGCCAGGTTATGTTGAAGTTATTAGAAGGCCCACTAGTATTTTTATTCATCTGTTTGGCAGTCTGGTAGACAAGATCCGGAGCAGTGTACTCACTAACTCTTCCCTGATAGTTAAGCTTTCCTTGAGACTGATAATTTTCTGAAGTTTCTGGTTTGTACAAATAACTATCATCTGTAATCCAGTTCCTCCAAAGAGTGTCATAATCTTGTGTAAGCGGCGAGCCTCCAACATTGATTCTGTGAATTGGCTTTAAAACCTTTGAGTGTATGTCCTGATAATTAGTCTTAGTTCCTGTGAAACTAATATGTTGAGCACCATCCGGAATGAAACCTTCAGGTAAAGGGAAGACTTCTATGGCATTAACAAAGGCAAAAGACGATTGTGGTATAAAGTAGATCTTGAATTTGTCTACAGTGATGCTAAGAAGGAATTCCTTTACTACAGAAGATTGGCCACTCTTTTGGACCGTAAAATCATGTAACAACACAAACTCGGAAGCCAAAACTTTAAAAGCAGCAGTGGAAAGATCCCTTGGAGAAGAGAAAGCGAAGAAATGAAGGCGTACCAAATGAGTCCCATTGCTGCTCATCTCAAATTCGTAGAATGATGTTTGCCTGAAAACTCTCGCTGTTTGATAAATAGCTGGCGTGTTTGCCAACTGATCGGTGCTTTTAACAGGGTAGCTCTGTTTTGAAAAAGAGACCGAAGATGAATTCAGGTCCCCTGTGAATATCCGGTCTGGGAAATTCTCGTTGGTGTCTGAACCACAGTTGATGAAGTACCTGTCAGGGCGGGTGTAAACTGAAGAAGGACACCCAACTGATAACAACTGGAAGAGAAAAATAAGGGGGAATAAAGATTTATGGGTTCCGTTGCTTCCAAGTTTCTCCATGATCAAACTTACTAGGAGCAGAGCTAATTTGTGAGAATTGAAGAGTCGCAGTTTGAAGATATTCACTTGGAGAAGACACGAAATCTCTAGTATCTATGAACATGACAAACATAACAGAGTTTGAATTTTAGCCATGATCAGATGTCTTCTTTCATTTGGTGGGTGAGAAGGTGCCCACATTGGTAGGAAATCATCAAAAATGAAGCGTGAATCAGAGTTGCCACTTGAATGTTGTCTTGTTATCACATATTTTTTCTGTACTCTCGTGGAATTTTCTTTTAAAGCTTGTGTAAAACGTACGATACCTGACAATGACATAATGTTGTATTTAAAATTATGAATAATTGATTTGATTTGCTTTTAACTCCAATCGAAAATCAAACCATTTAATCTGGTAACGTAGACCAAACCGATAAAAGGGAGAGAAATCATAACCAGCAGCAAATTGTATTTCTATACCCAGTTCTACTTTAAAAATCTTTGCCTACTTGACATGAACAAAATTCACAGTTATAACAACTCGGGCACATAATTCTTGGAGTCAATGAAAGCTATTCTTCAGCCCATCTCAGATTACACCAGACAACGGTATTGACAATTGACGGACCTCCGAATCCAATATTAATCCCGTGACTTGCCTTTTCTTCCCTTAGTTTTCTTCTACCATGAAAAGGACTGCCTTTTCTTCCCTTAGTTTTCTTCTACCATGAAAAGGACTACCTGTCCTAGTGAAAAGCAAATGCTGCTTTTGGAGCTATATTAAAGATTAATTATTTTGTTAGAAGTCCTAACGTATTAGAGAGAAGGAAGAGTCCTGACCCCGTGAATTTTAACTGCTAGTGATTGACAATATCTCATCACGGGGTATCAAGCGGAGGATGGACGTTTGTGGGCAAAATTTCTTCCAGACTCGCTCAATCTGAAGTCAGACGAACCACCAAGCCCTCAGTGACCCTATCTGAAAAAGGATTTAACCTGAATTGGTGGGGTCGGCCGGGCCCATGGTCGAGGACCACCCCGCTAGCAAGCCGCCGTGGTGGATCCTCCCCCTAAAAAAATTAATTTAAGACCCTGTGGACCAATGGCCTACGTATCAGATATTAACTGATAAGAACAGATACTACGCTTGATCTTAGCCCAAAGGCACAGAAAGGTATGAGTTGTCATGGAAGCAATTGTGGTTTTTATATACAGCTTCTAGCTCTTTCTGTCGTTTTCCCCGACGTGGGACTTTGGGACTCCGCCGACTTGGCACTAATCGTTCTCGTGCTGCACTTATCTAAATTACAATAGTTCATTTAAGACCACCATCGGTAATTCGGTCATACTGTTTGTTTGGAGAGTTGCAAATTCTAATGGTATGTTGCCTCTGTTTCACCGCTTACACGCATTCTAAGTGTCTCTCCCCATGCTTTATTAAACGGGCCTGTATCAGAGCCTAGGCTTGAAAATTTGGAGTGTCAGTAGACTTTGTAGTCTAAGTGTAGGCCCGAAAGCCCAACTTCCAGAAACTTTCTTCCGAAAAAAAAAATAAAAAAAAACAAATCGAGTCGATGGTTTCGCCCCTAGTTTTGAATTTCTTTCCACAGAGCTCACCACTATAAATATATAACGAATGACCCTCAATCCAACACTTCGAAAAACAAAGTGCGCCATCAATCGAATAAAAACAACAACGAATAAAGCAAGAAATGGTGGGACAGTGGACGGTGACTAAACCAAGCCGGAGCGACGAGGTGTTGGACGCAGACCAGCAGCTGAAGATCACCAATCAGATCAGAGATCAATTCAAATCTCTGGCCCCAAAACGACCCACCAAGCCCAACAGAAGCGAACCGGACTCGACAAGCACCTACAACCAGTCTCCAGATTTGTCCACTACTGACCAAAACATCCCTGAGCTTGACAAGCTGCGATCTCTTCAGTCCCCGTCTCTTGTCTGTATTCTGTTCTATTCTATGACGTGATCTTTTCAACTTTGTCTTTTAGTTTTCTCTAAGCGATGTCAACTATGTTGCAGGTTCTCTATTCCGGAAACGCAGTGCAAGATGAGTTTGTGGAAACACAGTACTACAAAGAGTTGGTTTCCATTGACAAACAGCATCATACGGTATTATTTCAAACGTCTATTCCTTCTTATTTTTCTGTTATATATTTGATTTCGGTGTAGATTCTGGGTAACCCTGAGGCTTAATTTTGTGAACATGGAACAGACAGGAAGTGGATTTATAAGCGTGATGAAGGAAGGAGGTGAAGAAAATGGATATAATATTCAGTTGGCAAATGGACGGGGCGATGGGTTTGGAAACAGACCGGCTCTCAAGAGCAACCCTGCCGTAAATGACTGGATTCCCAGTGTTGAATACGATCAGGTATGGCTGTTGTGTCTCTTTTCAGTCTAATTATCAGAAAACCAAATCAAGGCATCAATAGTTTGCTGTGTTAGTTTGCTACTAGAAGTTCTCCTCTATTTTCAGGATTTCGTCTCTAACAAGCCAAACCGGAGCGAGAGCTGTTAGATCTCCGGTCACCGGAGAAGGACACAGATTCAGATGTTGTCTAAATTATTTATTCTGGAAGTATTGTTGTATTGTGAGATCGGATAAGGATGAGTTGTGTTTGGTGGATGCTTGACGTGTGGATACTGGCTTAATAAATAATTATTAATTATAGAAAATTCCAAGTTCTTATCCATTTCCACTATTGCAAGATAAATTAATGACAATAATTGCTAATTTGATTATTTATTAATGAAATAATTTTATTATTACATTAATTAATTATGAAAATGAGAAGGAATAATTTTATATAAAATTTTATTCAGCCAATTAAGGAGCGACTTTTTCACATCTGACAAGAGTACAAAACATTACAAAACAACCCAACCATAACTCTAATCATTACCAAATACGATGTCGTTCACAATTGGACGTGCTTTGCACATGACTTCAAGAGGATGAGCTCTGGGCATGGTAATCCCTTTGTTTTCAGTCATGTCGACTTCTTCGGGACCAATTCTCTTCCATTCGAAACACTGGATCAATGAGCCCAAAGTTAAACCCACCAAACGTTGGGCCAAGCCCGACCCAGGACATGCTCGCCTTCCTAGCCCAAAAGGCATTAGTTTGTGGGTCATACTTTCACGACTTTCAAATCTTTCAGGCTTAAAAATTGCAGGCTCGTCCCACAACCCAGGGTCTCTGTGAATGGTCCATACATTGACCAATAGAGTTGTGTCGCGGGGCACATTATATCCTCCTACAATGCAATCATCCGATGACCTGTGGGGTACTAAAAGTGGGACCGTTGGACACAATCGAAGGGTTTCTAACATGATGTTTTGAAGATAATGCAGTTTGGAGAGATCTGGTTCGTCGATTAAACTCTGCTGTCCAACATGATTTTCCAATTCAACTCTAGCCTTTTTCAACACATCTGGGTTATTGACCAAATTAGCCATACCCCATTCTAGTGTAATTGCTACTGTGTCTGTCCCTGCTATTAACATGCTCTGCACATACAACATCAGTTGGTTAAAAATAAGAGCTATTAAATTTAAAATTAGTTCCACAGTGTTAAAAGCAACGAAACAAAGGAACCTTTAGTGTACATAACTAGTGTGATACGGTGTAATAAAAAAAATATATACGAATTTTTTATTTATTATTAATAAATAAATTTTTATTTTTTATTTTTTGTAAACTATTCCTTAGAGCTATTAGATCTGCTCTCGCAGTTACCTTTAGACATGTTAAAACTGTTCGTGCTCAAGATTGTGCCCTAAGACTCTCTCTATTTTGATGGTTAATTGGATTAACAATGTAAATACAAGCAGATAGAGATACAGATAAACATACTGACCAGTATAAGCCCTTTGATAAACCGATCGCTGTAATAGTCTGGTTGGGACTCTTGCAAAGAAAGCATATGGCCAATCAGATTATCCATGTTGTCTAAACCAACCTTCTTATCTCGGCGTTCGTCAACCAAGCCTTGCAAAAATTCGTCCATTCTTTTACCAAGATTCACCACCCTCTTTTCCAAATCGCCAACCCAGTTCAATATCGGCAGGTAATCTCCCGGATTCGAGGTCCCACCAAGTTCTAAAGCCTCCTCCGTAAGCTTTCTAAACCTACTCGCCTCTTCTTCATTCTCAATGTCATCACCGTAATATCGCTTCCCTGCAACTATTCTCATCATAACATTAAGTGTTAACTCCGAAAACATTGTTTTGAGCTCTACCTTAGAGAACTCTTGGCGCGAACCACTTGACAGTTTTTTGAGAAGCCGTTTGATTTCGTCTCTTCTAATGGGTGAAAACATGTTAAGACGATTTGTTGAGAAGACTTCAATGGCAGTGATGCGGCGGAGTTCACGCCAGTGGTCACCGTACGGAGCTTGCAGAAGAGTGCTGTAGTTATAGGAGAAGTGCTTGCTCATGAGAGATCTCGGGCGGTTCGCGAAAACAACGTCGTTTTTAGTGAAGCATTCCTCGGCAGCTTTAGACGATGATACGACTACCACGAGGCGGGAACCGAGTCGGAGTGAAAAGATGGGGCCGTATTTTGTAGACAAGTTGTGGAGAAAACGGTGTAGCGGCAGTTTTATGAGGTGAAGATGGCCGAGAAAAGGCAAAGAAGGTGGGCTCGGTGGGAGGTTTTTCCGGCTTGTTCGTGCCGGAAACAATATCTTGAAAGCAAATATTAGAAACAGAAGAGAAAGAGATGTGCAGAGATTGGTTGTGCTCTCCATTATTGCTCGCTGATGCTAAGATGAGGGTCTGCGCAAATGCAGCCGGTGTAAAAGATTGGAGTTACGGGGGTGGCTGTATTTGCCCTGGCCCCACGTACTTAAAATTCTATTCCATTTCCCGATTTCCACCACGTTCATCCAATGGATTTGAATCTCTCCGCATGATTTCTCCCCTCGTATTTTTAATCAACGGGACAACACATGATATGTTTAATAATAAATTATTTAAATTATATTTTAAATTTTTTAATTTATATTATAAAATATAAAATTAATATATAAATTTTATTAAAATATAATTTAAATTATTTATTATTAAATATAATACATATTACTATTATTTGATTACATTTTTTTTTAAAAAAAAAAAACTAAGCAAGATCCAAATTCTCACCTAATTAGTAGGGATGGGATAAGACAACGGATTCAGTGCGTTGTATTTTTATAATATTAGCGGACGGCTACGGCGACTCTCTCGCTAAAATTTGAAGATTGAATTTGGATGGATAGACTTTGGGCAAAAGAGTCCCGTCGCGTGACAACGACGTGGTAAAATAGTCGCACCATATGACATAACGCATGACATAGTAAAAGAATTTCATAACGTCAGTCCAACCACGTGTTTTAAGAAAGAAAGTTCTTGTAACTCATTTACGTTACTCTTATTTATTTTGCATTAATTTTTATTAATTATTAATTTATAATTTTTTAATTAATTAATTTTATTATAAAAATATCAATAAATAAATTTTTAAATAAAATAATTTATTACATTAATTAATAAAATAAAAAAAATTTAATTAATAATAATAAATAAAAATATTTAAAAATTATAATTTTTATCATATTAATTAAATAATAAATTTTTTTATTTATTATTAATAAATTTTTATTTTATTTATTAAATAATTTTATTATATTAATTATATTAATACGATAAAATAATTTTATTAAATTTTTTTTACGATAAATTTATATTATCTACTACCCTCTCTTAAATTATTATTATTATTATTATTATTATTGAGATCACATGCACGTGGCTTCAGGCTCGGTCGCTAAACCTAAAAAAATACTATTTTTATGAATTCTTTCCCAGTCAGACACTGAATTCACCGTTTTAATGTCAAGTTCACCGTGCATTAGGTGAACCACCTCCGACCATACTCTGTTTTTATACTCAAGTGACAATAATTTATAAGAATCTTTGCAGGCCTTGTTATATTAGTACAATGAATCTGATAGTATAATTTAATTAATTCAAAAAATTATTTATAAATAATAAATTAAAAAAATTAAAAATAAATTTTATAAAATTTTTTAACTACATTGACAGAATTTATGATTTATTTATAATTTTTTTATTTTTTATTAATAAATATATTTTTTATTAATTAAATGATGTTATTATATCACTTATATTAATATAATAAAATTATTTAATTTAAATTTTTTTAATTTAAATATAAGAACATATTTAATACATTAAAATG
This sequence comes from Swietenia macrophylla, assembly GCA_032401905.1. Lineage (NCBI taxonomy): Eukaryota > Viridiplantae > Streptophyta > Magnoliopsida > Sapindales > Meliaceae > Swietenia > Swietenia macrophylla. The sequence goes on along the minus strand of CP135586.1, from coordinate 2,437,074 downwards.
GATTGAATGTGTTAATTGAAAAAAATTGAATCAAATGCATGTTTTGTTGATAAAATGTTATAGATTGAGAATATTGATGTCGACAATTAACTTCAATAAACATGAAGATTTTTAAAAAAAGAAAAAAATTTTAATCAAAATTATTTAATAACAATAAGAATTTAAATTTTTCTAAAAAAAATATTTTTCCAATAGAATTTCAATATAAAATAAGCATGAATTTAATTTTTTTATTCATAAATAATGAAAAAAATTAAAAATAAATTTTATAATTTTTTTATTATATTAATTGAATATATAATTTATTTTTTATTCTTTTAATCTATTATTAATAAATTAAATAATTTTATTATATTATTTATATAAATATAATAAATAATATAAACTGGACTGTACCGTATTAATTTTACTGTTTACATAAATTTAATTTAATTGTACATTTGGCCATAGAATCAAGGTGGGTTGATTTATATTATTTTTTAAAACGATGCAAAGAAAAGCGTGCAGAGTAGATCATGTCCGCCGGTGAATTTGCACTGCACTAATTATCTGTATTGCAGATGGCCCACGTTCACCGTTATTGCCGCCGCCGGTCGCCATCAATCACTGTCGGTTTGAGTCACCTTTTATTTCATTAAAATCTTTATTGATTATTGATTCAAAGTGATTTGTTTTTCTTACTTGGTTTAGTGGCTTTCATTTTAAAATGGTTATTTTTAGAAGAGGCTACTGATCTTTAATTTTCCTCAAGTCAATCCTTATTTTCAGTTTTAATGCTAAATTCATCGTAAGAGATATGACACCAACTTTGTACATTTTCAATCTCGTTACCTTGTTGAAGTTTCAAGTATTTCAAAATTTAATATATTTTATAATTTTTATATTAATCTAATTAATTTTTATTCCGACAAAAAATAATTAATTTTAAAGTGATTCGATCTTTAATAAATAATTAATTTAGATTTTTTTAAAATAATTTTACAAGTGTATCAAAATAAAATATAAATTTAGTATCGAGAAGCATATAGAAACGATAACGAGCGTTGTTATTTATGATTGTTTTGAAAAATTAGGTGGCAAATTTTTTTATAAATTTGGACAAAATTTGTACTTGGTAAAAATTAATTATGTTAAAAATACAACTGTCTTACGATAAAATACAGAATGATATTTTAAACCTTGATGGGAGATTTTCAATTAATGCACTCTAACATGAAAATCAAATGGATAATTAAATGCATCAAATGTATTTAAAATATTACGTCATAAAACTTCTCACTTATTTAATTACAGTTCAAGATAGAAATGATTTTGGAACAAACGATACGGCGCTTTGGCTTATTGAAAAGTCTTGAAATTTTGTTTATTTTTAAATTTAATAGAAATCAATCAGAACCGCCCATGGTCTAAGGGAACTTTCTTCATGATGGGACGGGTTCTACACATTACCTCTAGAGCTCTAGCTTTGGGCATGGTAATTCCTGGACCTTCGTTCATGTCAACTTTTTCTTTACCGATTCTCTCCCACTCAAAGGATGGAATCAATGAACCCAAAGTCAAACCCACCAAACGTTGGGCTAAGCCCTCCCCAGGACATGCTCTCCTTCCTACCCCAAAAGGCATTAGTTTAAGGCACTCGCTTTCAGTACAACTTCAAATCTTTGAGGCTTAAAAACTGTAGGCTCATCCCATAACTCAGGGTCTCTAAGAATGGCCCATACATTAACCAATAAAGTTGTGTCGCGTGGCACATTATATCCTCCCACGATGCAATCATCCGATGATCTGTGAGGTATTAGAAGGGGAACTGCAGGGTTCAATCGAAGGGTCTCTGATACGACATTACCAAGATACTGTAATCTGGAAAGATCTGGCTCGTCGACCAATTTTAGTGTCCAGTTCAACTCTAACTTTTTCCAACACCTCTGGGTGATTGACCAAATTGGACATTGCCCATTCTAATGCAACTGCTGATGTGTCTGTGCCCGCCATTAAAATGGACTGCATAGGCAAATAATGATTCGTTAAAAGAAAATATCCTACGTAATAAAACTCATCTCATTAATTCTGTTCCAAGTACGAACACAAATTTGAGCTAAATCCTACTAACCAGTGTAAGTGCTTTGATGATTTCATCGGTGTAGTATTCAGGCTGGGACTCTTGCAAAGAAGCATATGGTCGATCATACAATCCGTGCTGTCTAAACCGGCCTTCTTATTTCTGCGCTCATCAACCAATCCTTGCAAGAATTTGTCCATTTTTCTGCTAAGCCTCAAAATTCTGTTCTTAAAATCACCGATCCAGTTCAGTACAGGCAAGTAATCCCCTGGGTTCGAGGTCCCAAAGATCGTCAAAATTTCCCTCGCAATCTCCTTAAACCTCCCCGCTTCTTCCTCGTCCTCCACGTTATCACCGTAGTATCGCTTCCCTGCAAGTATTCTCATCATAATATTAAGTGTTAACTCGGAAAACAATGTCTTCAGCTCTACCATACGGAACTCTTGGCGCGAACCCCCGGAGAGTTTTTCTAATAACCGTTTGATTTCTTCTCTTCGAATCGGTGAAAACATGTTCAGACGATTGGATGAGAATACTTCAATGGCAGCGATGCGGCGGAGGTTACGCCAGTGGTCACCGTACGGTGCTTGCAAAAGAGTTTTGTGGTCATAGGAAAAGTGTTTGGCTAGAAGAGTTGTGGGGCGGTTTACGAAAATGATGTCGTTTTTGGTGAAACATTCCTCCGCAAGTTCAGCTGATGATACGACTACCGCGAGGCGAGAACCGAGTTGGAGGGAAAAGATAGGGCCGTATTTTTTTGACAATTCGTAGAGGCAGCGGTGCATCGGAGGTTTTAACAGGCGAAGGTGGCCGAGAATAGGCAAAGAAGGTGGGCATGGTGGGAGATTTTTGTATCGTGTTCTTGACTGAAACAATAACTTGAAGGCAAATATTAGAAATAGAAGGGAAAGAGATGCATAGAGGATGGCCGTGTCTTCCATTAATGACTGCTGATATGCTAAACAAGCTTCCTGTTAAATTTATATTATCATCTATGGTGATCTTGCGAGCAAATCTCGAGGATTATTGGAATTAAATATCTCACCATGTGCTTAATCTTTGTTCTTGACAGATCAATCTGTAACCCTTTTACTAAAGCATAAATTAAATCACAACGAATCTTTCTGTCGATCTGTGTATATTGTATTATAAATAGTTTGTCTACAGCATCATGGTTGCTTTCAAAATTTTTACAGTTACACAACTTGAAATTATTATTATAACTTAAAAATTTAAAATATATTCAAATTTTAATATGTTAAATTTTTATAAGAATAGTTTTAAGTTGTTTAAACGATACATGAATGAATGTAATATAAGAAATACCATTGCAAATATGATCAAAGGGATTTTCTGCTGGTGTTAACACATGGTATTGTCAGCGAAAACGCAGATCAGCAAATTCCATACGGACAAAAAAGTTCCGATACACATAGCATTTGAAAATTTTCATGTTGAAGCTTTAATCTGGATTCCCTCAACCTGTTCCTATTTTCATCCTCCGCTATCGAAACCAGAAGCTGGACTAATTGGTCATTGTCATCGTAATGTTAAACGTTGGCTCTGAAAAACATCGTTTTCAGTTCTACCTTCGAAAACTCGTGGATAGTTTGCTCAGTAGCCATTTGATTTCTTCTATTCTCAAAGGCAAAAACATGTTAAGACGATGCGATGAGAATAGTTCAATGGTGCTGAGGCGATTGAGGTTGCGCCGGTGATCACCTTAGGGTGCTTGCGTTAGAATTATATAGTTATAGCCAATTAGGTGCTAGCCAATGAACCACATTTTAAAATTTATTTAAATCTTCAAAAATTTTTAAAAATCACCATAGCTTGTATATTTATAAATTTTTTTAATTTTTTACAAAAAAAAAAATTTCAATAAAATAATTTCATTATATTAATATAACTAATTTAATAAAATTATTTTATTAATAAAGTAAAATAAATTTATTTATTAATAATAAATAAATAATTTTACCGTATTAATTAAAGAATACTATCATATCAACTATATTAATGAAATAAGATAGTTATACTTTTTTAAGTGATAATACTCTACTTATTAAAACACATAATTAAAAATTTAAAAATTATAATAATACAAATTAATTTAAAATTAGTTCTATAAATTAACATTAATAATATTTTTTATATTAATTTAGTACCGAGTTTTTTAAACAAAAGATTTTTTAAAAAATTATAAAATAAATTACAAAATTTAATATAAAATATACATTTTTCTTCTTAACAATGTTCTCCTCGTATATTTTCTTCTTGAATCATTTTAAAATAATATATAAATAAAAAATATATTTTAATATAAAAAATGAGTAAAGTTATGTTCAACTAGATACAAATTTTATTTATATAAATTAATTAAATAAAATTATATTATTATCGTATATTTTATATAATTTAATTTTTTTGTCATTAAAAAATAACACTCATAATAATAATAATAATATAATATTATACATTTATAAGTATAAAAATTTATATTTACATTAATTTGTAAGGATAATGATAGATTTTTATCCAAATTAATTTGTATAAAAATTTGTTTACCTAATAATATTATTTTAAAAATAAATTATGTGGCACTAAATATTTTTCACTTTAGTTGACTGAATTTGTTTTAAATAATTTACGTGGTGTCCAATAATTTTGTAATTAATATAAATAATAATTTAATTAAATTATTTTAATTAAAAATAAGATTGAATTTACAAAAATTGCATGTCCTAAGGTGCACTTTTCGCTGGATCTGATTCGGTAAGATCACACCGTGTGGGCCCCTAAAATAATGGGCGGTTTCACGAGAAGTAGGCGGGTCCATCTTTTTTTCAGCGTAACTAGGACAGTTCTGCAAAGTCAGTCTAATCAGGGCCTAACTCATGCTGTAAAGCTTGCCACGTGGCACAACGCAGTGGCTTCTCGTAAGGTCCAGTTAAAGGTTTGGTAAGAATCGCAATAATCCACTGTTGATGATTATTTAGCTAAATTAAATGGTGAAATAGACGCGCTTGTTCGTATGTTTTGTCTCTCATCACAGCGCCTCTTCGCCTCTGCAAAATATCAATAACGCGGCATCAGAAAATTCTCTTTGCTTGTGTTACTGGTGCTCGAGCTGGGCCGCATGATTTTTTGATCGGTTATTGCTGTCATTGATTCCGGCGAATTCTGCGTAACAATGTCCTCCATTACTTCCGCCGAATTGAATTACCTCGTCTTCCGTTATTTACAGGAATCAGGTTATCTCTGCCCCTTGAATCGATTTTACGTCTAAACTTTTTTAGATTGTGTTACAGCGAAGCGGTTTATCTATGTAGATAGAAATTCTAGGGTTTGTATCATACTTCGTCGAGGATTACAATTAATGGGGCTGTTGGGGCCGGTTTCGCGACACAATTACGGTTGAGTTTAGTTTAGGGTTTGATTGGAGTAAAAAAAAAAGTGGTAATCTTGGAACTGATTTTTCCAATATATGGAGTAACAGACATGAGCGTCTAGATCCATGAGAAGTTTTTTTTTTTTTGTTATTTTCCTTGTTGCTCTAACTTTTTGTTATTATAGAATACATAACGTTGGTGGTTGTATTTTTTTCTTAGTTGTATTATATTTAAGTTGTTGCCCGTGTGGCTTTTTAACTTTTTATTTCTCTTGCTAGGCCTTGCTTGTATGTTATGCTTATATGCATGCGGGAACATACTTGGCACAGTATTTGTGTTTTAATGTAGTGAAGGTTAGACACTGTATTTCATCTGAGTTATGATGCCAGGTTGATTCTCATGTCGGATGGCATGAAACCTCAGCTTCATGCTGGAGCATGATCGAAAATGCAAGCATTTTATGTTGATCATAAGTTTTGGCATGTTTGTTGATTATAGGTCTTTGACATAGAGAGAAGATTAAGAAAATAAAAAGTACTAAATGCTTTTGAATTTACAGTGAAACCTGCATGACAAGTTCATTCAACACTGAATATGAACATTACACCATGTGTGCATGATGTTAAAAATAATTTGAAATAGAATAAATGTACTTGATTGCTAAAACTAAAATTCTAGCTAGTTTCTAAGGTCTAATAATGATCAGTTGCCATTAGTAAAATGATTGCCATGGAATGCTATTATGGGCTCTAATATGCATCAAGAACATTGAGTGACTCATTAGCCCATTTAATTATTGGGATATTACTCATAGCAACACATTGGCCAATGCATGCTGTTAATTTATGACTCCTTCAAGATTCTTTAATAGTAATTGAGTAATTTCTGACTTTTGGCGAATCCATGCCTGCAGGATTTATACACTCAGCTTTTGCTCTAGGATATGAAGCTGGTATCAACAAATGCACTATTGATGGCAATTTGATTCCACCAGGTGCTCTGGTTACATTCATACAAAAGGGACTTCAGTATTTGGAGATGGAAGCAAACTTGAATAATGTTAGTATGCTTCATTCTTTTGATTATGATATGCTGTGATCATTTGTACCTGTTCAAGTGTTTTGCTTTTTGGCATATCTTAGAATTCTTTGTGATTGGGATTTGTTTTAAGCTTACCAGAGTGATGTCGACACGGATGAAGATTTTTCATTATTGCAACCCATGGATCTCATCACAAAGGATGTCTATGAATTGCGGCAAATGGTAAGAGAAAGAAAAAGAAGTCTTGATAAGGATAGAGATAAAGAGAAAGAGGTTGACAAGGAACATGAGGGAGAACATTCACGTATAAAAGAAAAGGAAAGGCATGACAAAGAGAAGGAACGTGAAAAAGATAAAGAGAAGGTGGAAAAGGACAAGGAACGAGAGAAGCTGCCTGAGACTCACACGGATAGAGAAATGTTAATTGACCAAGTAGAGAAGGTTGATGACAAACCTGGGGAAAATGGAGTGCATGGAGGTAAATATGTTGCTTTTTAAAAAATCTTTGCTCCTCTGCTTGTAATTTCTTTTTGTTATTGGTTTCTTTTACGGGTTTGGCTACAATGTATTGGATATAAGATATGTTTAATTTTTTAACTCTTATGTTAACAGGTTCAACTTTTATGTTCGTATTTTAAATTTTTTTTAATGTTATGTATTTAAAGTTTTGTGTTATTTATTTTAACTTTTATGTTTCTTGTTTCAAGTTCTTAATACTGCCTATTATGAGTTTTACGTTAATCAATTTAAATTTTCTGTTTAATACTTTATGATACACGGGATGTATCTTATCTATGTCCTTCTTTTATAAGTTTTATTATTATTTTTCCTTCTATTTTCTTTTCCTTGGTCAATTGTTGTTACATTGCAATATTTAATTTTCACAACTGTGAGTGCACCTATTCTTACATGCTTGGTATTGAGAGTGATTGATGAGTGAGGTAATAGGTAAGACATTGTGTTCATTAAACAGCGATGAGAACTCTGCTTGATGAACAGAAACTGGATACTCATTTTATGAAGTCCAATTTTTTTAAGAACTTTAATGTAAGGAAATGTTTTGTGAGATAATCTATTAGCTCTAAGCTGAAAATGTTCAGATATTCAGCCTTAGGAGTTTACTGTGGCTGGATAATTGGATAATGTGAAGTTCTGTGTTTATATTTCTACTTTCTACATGTTTTATGTTTGTTGAATAGCCTAAAGATGAACCTTTCCTAGTGCCAAGTGGAAAAAGTTTATGATAGTGAGGACCTCAAAGTAGGTTTAAATGAACTTTCTGCCAGTGTTTTTATTGTATTCTTTTTTGTTATCTTCACTTGTTTAAAGACTGAGATCAGTGGGCATGTACATTAGGAGATGAAACCGTGTACGTAGAACGAAGATTAATCATTCATATTCAGTTCTCAACATGCTTCATCCAAAGTCTGCAGACCAGGCAACTATTGATTTTTTTTAATGGTAGTGTTTTACTGCCTGCTTTGTGATTGACCCATAAAAAACATGCTACTACAGATGCACCCTCGTCCATGGCCATTAAAAAATTTGTTGTTATTATTATTTGGGTTGTTTCCTTGGTAATTAACATGGTTAAAAGATGACATCCTTATTTTAGCTTTCTCTTGCTAAAAGTTTTAATCAAGTTGAAAGATATGGCTGTGGTAACATGTGGGAGTAAACTTTTACAAGTAGCTCTCAAGAAAATGGGACACTGTTTTTAGGAAGTGAATTACTGTTGTCATGTTTAATTGACTGGTAGGATTTTCTGATTGTGATGTAGCCTAATTACTTGTGTAATATCTAGTCCTCTGCAATTATTGGAACAAGTTCTAAAACAAGGGTTTTAAGTGGATCGAGTGGTAACTAATGAACCATTTCCAAGAACAGGATGCTGAGTTCCCTAACTTAGCTGGTAATTGATGACTTTGCAAAAGAGTTCTGGGGGGTCACTCCATTTCTTTGCCTTTTACCTTACTTTACTTAGAATAGATTGTGAGAATCTGTGGTTTTGTTTAATAGGACCTGAACCAATGGATGTCACTGCCACCTCAGCATCTCAGTCCTGTGAAATTCCCAACTCTGATGTTACAGTTTTAGAAGGACATACATCTGAGGTTTGAGCTTCTTCCAATCATCCTTGTTTGTGTCTGTGTGCACACCTGTATGCATGTAATTATTTGTTTGATTCCCTTTTTAGCTTTATGACTCTTTAACAGTGTGCCCACACTTGCAGGTTTGTGCATGTGCATGGAGTCCAACAGGTTCACTTCTGGCATCTGGGTGGGTAATTTATTTCAGGATGACATCATTTCAGTGGAAATAATTTGTTAACTCATTCTACTTTAGCATATTTCTCTTAATTTCTTGTCTCCCATTGTTTTGGTATGCTTTTCTTGTTGGGCATTTGAAACTCTGTTGTTCCATTATCCGTAAGGGAAACAAATTATCTATGCTAGTGTTATGCATGTTGAATTGCTGAAAAGAACTATGTGAATATGGTACCCCTCTGTAGCACAACTGAGAAGAACAGTCTTTATCCTCATTTCAATTTTTCTTGACAAGTTGTTTCTGAGTGATAGAATGCTGCTAGTCGGTCGGAAGAGTAAAAACAAGTACACTTTGTGTGGTAAATCAATTGAACAATCTTTTTAAATGTTTATCAATGGGGCAAATTCTTACTTTATTGTTGGATGGATGATCCTGAGAAGTGGTGTTTGTTTTAATTTAGGCTTAGGATGTTAAATCCCAAAGGGTTAAATTTGACATGGTGGTAATTAGAACTGTTACAAAATTTGTATCATTCCCACTGCATAGATTTTGACTAATTTATTTTTACATATTTCTGTGAGTTCCTTTTTGATTTGGCTGCAGTAAGAGTGATTGTTCTACTATTTTTTGTTTTTTAATTTTATCCAAATTTAGTGTATTGGAAAGTTGATGTTCAAAATGATTGGTGACTTATGCCTGGATTTCATCATAATTAACCATTATGAATGGACATATCATGTTAAAACTTTGTAATTTTCCCCAAATATTTGGAGCATTTGTGGCATATGGCAAAGTGATGGCATGCAACTAGTTTATAACGTTTATAGAGGTTTATCCATAATATCTTGCCCTACCTTTCACCATAGTTTCCTCAATTTCTAGGTCTGGAGATTCAACAGCTCGTATTTGGACAATTGTCAATGAGACCTCTAGATCTGGTTCACAAAATGGTCCTTTAAATGTTGTGGTGCTGAAGCATGTAAAAGGAAGAACAAATGAGAAGAGCAAAGATGTCACTACACTTGATTGGAATGTGAGTTCTGCCGCAATATTTAGGCTAAAGTTCTCTGCAACAATTATCTATGTTTTTGCACTAATCTCCTGTGAATTTTGATGCTTTACTTTAAACATGCTGTAACTTTTTGTCAAGAAGCACACACCATGAGATTGGCCTTCTGGTTGGTACTTCCAACATGGAAGAAAAAATTTGGGGAAATTTCCCAAAATAGTCTTGTTTTTCTTTACATTTATAGCCAACCCTAATTTAAATTACCATGAGTAGCCAACCCTAGAAAATTAGATGTAATTGCCCTCATAGTCAAAACAAAAACAAACAAATATCACAGCAACTGAAGATGCAGGACTTAGTGAAGCAAATATCACAGATACTGGAAAAATGAAAACGAACAAGAATTAAGCTGGTTTAAAATAATTCCATTTTCTTGTGGAAAGTGGGATTAGTGTTTTATATCATGATGGCACCATGCTTCAATTTAAGTGTAAAAGGGAGCCCTGGCGTAGTGTTAGTGTTTGATCACAAATTTACCTGCTGAAAGCTAAATTTCTGTCCTTAGTGATCTTAATCGTGCTTCATCTTATTTTTTTAAGGCAGTAGCTATTTTAAGTGTCTGTAAGTATACTCATTTCAGCTATTAAAGTTTCAAGTACACTGATTGTGGCTATTGAAATTTTAAGTTTGTTTGATAATGCATGCAGCAACTCATCACTTATGTTAAAATTGAAAGTTGAAAAAAATATATTCTATTTGTTATCTTACTCCTCAAAGTTGAACATTGACTGTTGAGAATGATGGAGATTTATTGTAATCTCTTTTCCTTTAGACACTTGTATGGTTGGTGACACTGTTACTGCTGCCTCTTACAATGACTACGATCTCCATTATTGCTTTCACCTTATAACCATTGCCACCGCACCTCTATAGTTCCATTGAAATGCTAACAATCAGATAGTTACAAATACCATTACCACTATTATTTCAAGAATATCATCATGAGCATCACCACCATCACCATTTGTCACTACTGCTATCACCAGTGTGATAGCCACCACCAGCAATTGTAATACCGTGGTTATATTGGTTATCTATGAGGCTTAAGTTTGTTAAGATTGTATGGGGCTTTCATCAGATCCATATGCAATCTGCCAAATCTTCTGGGGTGCCTTGAGAATTAGGCTGCTTCAGAATTTGCTGTGATGTGTTTGGTGTCTGTGGATTTGAATCTGCAAATGTGGTCTTGCACCGGTAAAAGGTACTGGGATGGAGCTGATGGTCTTGATGTATTGATGGTGAAGGAAGGTGTCCCAACGATGTTCTCATCATTAGGATAGGTTGGAGTGATGGTGCCATTCTGTGCATTTAGGTGATAGTGGTGGTCATTTTTTATGTGAAGTAAAATTTTCATAATCAACTGTAGCATCTTTATGTTTCTAAGAAGCCATTACTGCACTCAAAATTAAACCTGAACTTCATATGTTAATTGTTCTCTCTCTCCCTGTTGAAATTCTTTTTCCAACCGCTATCTCCACGGTGCATCAGATGCCTGCCTGTATGGTTTTCTGTTGTTTTTCTGTGCAATGGAAGAATTCAATGGTGTTTTTTTTTCCCCTGCCTGAATGCAGGGTGAGGGGACATTACTTGCAACAGGATCATATGATGGCCATGCAAGAATATGGAGTACAAATGGTAAGTTATTTTGTCTACCTATGTAGCTTTTTCTTAATTTTTTTTTTCAATCTCATGCTTCTGCATAGAACTTTTCTATTGGTTGGTTGATATTCTTTGGTGTGCCCCAGTGTCTTCAGAGTAAGAATCTTATTGGTTGAAGAGAGATATGATAAGAAGAGTATATATAACTAGTGCAAAAATTGAAGTATCTGACCGAAGTATATGTTTAACATTACTTCATCATTATTTAATCTACACTAGCTTCCTGTTGCAGTTCTATCATAATATATGATACTTTTCCTTCTTGCTTCAATGATCTCTTTAACTGATAATCTATAGGTCACTGTGGTCTTTGCATGATAGTTAAGCCATTGTTATCATTTTTGATTGACAAGGGACATCAGCTTCAATCATGATTGGTCAGTTTGGGATTTTTTGTGGCTTATAAAATGATATTCTTTTGCTGTACCAAAGAAATAATTAGTTACAATATGAACTTCGAAGTTTGAAAGCAGAATGTGGCACACATGTATATTCCATCCTGACCCTCATGTTTTTAGACCTGTCAAATTTGATGTGAATGGCAGCTGGAAATGAAAGAAGATATGGATAATTCATTAGCTTACAAGTTCGCATTCATCCCTCCATTTGTCCATCCTTCCTACCAAATATGTGGAAGAAAGGATACTATTTTCTCCTTCCCTTTTTCCTTTATCTCGCCTTCGATTCCTCCTACAAGATTAATATATCTTTTGAAGTCAGTACTCTTATATCAATCTTGCTTTTCATTTAGCTTCTTACTGCATGTTAGGGTTTCTGCAGCTCCTTTTTATTGGTTTTCTTTTTGATTGGTCCAGGAGAATTGAGGAGTACTTTGAGTAAACATAAAGGACCCATTTTTTCCCTGAAGTGGAACAAGAAGGGTGATTATCTTCTCACTGGAAGCTGTGATAAAACTGCAATTGTATGGGATGTGAAGGCAGAGGAATGGAAGCAGCAATTTGAATTTCACTCTGGTACCATATTTGTCATAAGTTTTGAAATCCATGATGTCTATCTGCATTATACCTCTTTTTGTTGATATTAAAACTTCATGTTTGTGATTTTAGGTCCAATGCTTGATGTTGACTGGCGCAATAATGTTTCTTTTGCTACAAGCTCCACAGACAACATGATATATGTCTGTAAAATTGGGGAAACCCGCCCCATTAAAGCGTTTGCTGGGCATCAGGTTCAATCTTGCATTCTATCCCTCTCCATTCGTAGTTTGCAATGTCTCTGCCGAAGTGATATAGTAGTCTATTCTGCTGTTTCCCTTCTGTAGAGTTGTCAAATGTGTGGATTTGACTTGTGAGAAATTTCAGCATTCCCAATCCAAAGATGGTTCACGATCAATGTAAAATTTAGTACCCAAAAGCAACCCATATGGTTTAAGGCTATCCTGCCAAACTCCCAATCTCTTGACATTAACAAATTATTAGACAATGTTATGCACAGTATACTTGAGCCTTTCTTCAGGGGTGCTCCCCTTATTTGACAATTTTATGTATAGTATACTTGAGCCTTTCTTCAGAGGTGCTCCCCTTGTTTTGACTGCTTGTCACCATGCTCCTTACTCTCCATACGAGTTTCTGTCTTCATTTACCAAAAGAGAGAAGAAAAATAATAGAAAGAAAGAGAGAGAGAGAGAGAGTGAGAAAAAAAAAGATTTTGTTCACACGTCATGCAGTAAAGAAGTTATTTTGGATTGCGCTAGCCCTCCTGTTAAGAACATTTTATGCTTATTGAAGATGTAAAGATTTGATCTTGGTTAGTCAAGTGGAAAGGCTTGACTGGATCAATTCTTTTGTTGTAATTCTTTTAGCAAGTTACAAAAATCTTTTCTTGTAATACTGTTTGTAAGTTACAATAACTTTGAATGTTTGGATAGTGTTAACTGTTGTTAGCTAAACAATGATTAATGGGTAAAGAAAATATGTGAAGTTCTTTAAGGCTAATCTTTTGAGCTTTTTGCAATTTCAGGGTGAGGTTAATTGTGTCAAATGGGATCCAACAGGTCAATTGTTGGCCTCATGCTCCGATGACATCTCTGCAAAGGTTATTTTCTTCCTCTTTCCTTATGAACTAAAGATTTGGATTTTCATAACATGAAGCAGTTCATTTCTGACCACTTAATTAGTTTCTTGGCTTTTCAGTTTTTGTATTGGTGAGATGTTCCTTGTTGTATTTAGCTCCACTAGTCTGTGGGCCTGTTGTGCAAGAATTGTATTTCTCTTTCCGGTATTGTGTAGTTTGTTTTTCATTGGGTTGGTAAATCACACAGTGTCTTGGTTCAGATATGGAATATGAAGCAGGACAAGTATGTTTACGATTTAAGAGAACATACGAAGGTACTGCTTGTTTGTAATTTCATCACAATCATTTTAATGGATATGCTCTTGCATCTGCATGAATGTTATTGTATTCTCATGATTATTGAATTTTTGTGTTGCAGGAGATATACACTATCAGATGGAGTCCTTCTGGTCCGGGGACGAATAACCCTAACCAGCAATTGGTTCTGGCTAGGTGTAATTCTACCTTTTACTTAACTTTTGTTTATAAAGATTTCAAACTGAAGTTGTTATGGAATAATTTTTCCTGTTCTTCTCAGACAATTGTCAATTTGTTTTCATTTCACGAAAAACAAATTCTGTTCTTAGATTTTTACAGTGCCAAGCTAATTGATTACTTCTTTTGGCATCATTGTAACGTTTTGAATTGTTAAAACTGTAATTTTATTTTTAACTGTAGATTAATCTTATATAAAACTTGATTAGTTATTGTTCGTATCCATTTCATAAGTGAGGCTCATTGTATAAATTTTGCTATTGTGTTGTAATTTTTTGATTGCCTTCTGCATCTGTGTCAAAGTATCTCAAAGAATAAAAGTCAATGTATTTCTGATGCATGCTTAATTTTTATTTTTATTATAATTTTTATGTTGTTTTTCATTAGCAGTCTGCACTCTCTTTTTATGTTAGCTGCGCAGGCTGCAGGCTTATGTATTTAAAAGTTATCCTTTTTAGTGATGTAGAAATCTTTCATCTGTCTGTAATACAATTGTTTCTTTAGCCTTGACGTATTTTGCTGTTTCTTGATTGAGGAAGATTCTTCTCCATAGAATGTCAAGTTATGATGCGTAAGGGTGAAGCGTGGCCTTCCAGTGTCAAGATGTTAACAGTGTTTATAACATTGTTCCTTTCTGTTATATAAAACATGTGCAGACATGGAAACATTAGAGATTTGACTTTCCACATTCTACCTTATTACACTTTTCTATTAATTGTTGTTTAGCTTACATTATATGGTTTTTTTTTTTTGGGCAGTGCATCATTTGACTCTACAGTAAAGCTTTGGGATGTGGAGTTAGGGAAAATGCTCTATAGTTTGAATGGACACAGGTTTGTGAACTTATTTTGGAGGAACTAAATAAGATCAGTTATCAAGAATGGTGGATTAAGACATTAATGTAGTTTTATCAGATCCTCTGTGGTTGAGATGTTGTCACATGCAATGGATTTTTTACGCTCATATCTGGATTTTTTTCTCTTTAGCCTTGCTCTATTTTCTTTTCTTTTTTTTTTTTTTGGGTACTACTATTTGCAAGTTAGTTATTATGACTACCTGGTATGTGTTTTGGCTATATATTTCTAGGTGATCCAGTGATCTTTTAATGCGCAGCCTAGAGTCAGCGTAATGATGTTTGTGGTTGTTTCTAACAAGTGCCTGGTTATTAAATCAACAGGGATCCTGTGTACTCAGTCGCCTTTAGCCCAAATGGGGAGTATTTAGCCAGTGGTTCTCTTGATAAATCTATGCACATCTGGTCATTGAAGGAAGGAAAGATTGTGAAGACATACACTGGCAATGGTGGTATATTCGAAGTTTGTTGGAATAAGGAAGGTGACAAGATAGCTGCCTGTTTTGCCAACAACACAGTTTGTGTTTTGGACTTTCGTATGTGAGGAATCTGGAAGCTCCTTATGATGTTGGGACTCTGATATCTTCCAAGCTTGTGGGAAATTTGGGAAGCTATTTCCCATAGGCTATAAAATCCAGTCAGAGAGAAGTTTTCCTTGAGTAGACTGGTAAAAGGTGTACCGTAATGGCGTAGGTTTGATAATTCCTCAGTAGATCAGATGTAGGCGTTAGGTGTTGATTCTAATCTTTTGTGAGTTTGCAACTTTGTTGTTGATGAGACATTGCCTTGTAGCAGACGAATTGGCAATTATCATGTACAGAATTACTTTGTTGAATTAGAGTCCATAATATGACCGAGAATAATTCTTATTGTTATCATCATTATGCTAAAGATTGGTGTAGCCTGTTTATTGTAGTTTGAATGCTATCAATTGGTTGCTAGTTATGAATGCCAGAAGCTGGTCATCATTTAGTTGAAGAATGTAGTCAATTATGTAGAGGGTAAATTCATTACTGCAATCAAGGGCAAAGATTACATTATTATGATTCACCAATAATCTCCACAAGAACAAGAACCATCCGCAAAGTGGTGAAATCGGTTTCGATCTCTCATAACGATCTTACGCCCGGTGATCTTCGAAATCAATTTGACAACGGCGTGACAATCCAAACAAACCCGGATATTCTTCACAATCTTGATTGTAGTCCCTGGTTGAGTGCTAATAAGTCCAAAAGCAATGGCCAGTTTCTCGCTGTGAACTTCAAGGGACTGCTGCTTTTGGACGTCTCCAATATCATGCAACACGATATCTGTCTGGGGTATGTAACCCTGTGCCTTAAGCCAACCATTGATTTCTTCCAACATCTTGTAGATTTCTTTACTCTTTGGATGCCTCCAATCTCCAGCAAGAAACTCATGTAATTTGTTATTTACTTCAATGGTGCTACAACCAGGCTCCTTCTGCACCCTGTTCTCCTTCATCAAGGTCCTCACCCTTGCCACTTCATTCCAATCACCCTTTGCAGCAAAAATGTTAGAAAGAAGAATATAAGTCCCTGAATTCGCAAGATTCTGGCTAACAAGATACTCTGCAATTTTCTCTCCTAACTTAGCATTACCATGAAGCCTACAAGCTCCAAGCAAAGTTCCCCACAATACTGAATCTGGTTTGATCTCCATGTTCGTGATAAGTTTGTAAGCTTCTTCTAATTGCCCAGCACGACTAAGAAGATCTACCATACAACCATAATGTTCAACCTTCAGTTCAACTGCATACTCGTCTTTCATTGAATTGAAAAATCTCCATCCCACATCAACCAAACCAGAATGAGCACAAGCACTCAAAATACCTATAAAGGTTATATCAGTAGGCTCTAATCCAACGCTGCACATTTCATTAAACAACTTCAAAGCATCTTTACTAGATCCATGCATTGCATACCCTACGATCATTGAATTCCATGCAATGACATCCTTGTTGTTAACCCTATCAAAAACCAGACGTGCATCCTCCAAACTGCCACATTTACTATACATATCGATCAAAGCAGTACCCACTTGAACATTAATCTTAATCCTAGTATTCTTTACATACGAATGAACCCACCTACCAGACTCCAAAGCACCAATCTGCCCACAAGCAGATAACACAGCCACTATAGTCACTTCATTGGGCATTACT
This sequence comes from Swietenia macrophylla, assembly GCA_032401905.1. NCBI lineage: Eukaryota > Viridiplantae > Streptophyta > Magnoliopsida > Sapindales > Meliaceae > Swietenia > Swietenia macrophylla. The sequence goes on along the minus strand of CP135586.1, from coordinate 2,419,983 downwards.
TTCACCGCCAACATTCGCCTAAACAACCCCAAAGCTTCGTTGGGCAACCCGTGTTGTGCATACCCATCAATCATCACGTTCCAACAAACGACGTCCTTCTCCTCCATCTCATCAAACAACACTCTCGCTGCGGATACCTCTCCATGTTTTGCGTAACAGGTCATCATCGTGGTTAAAGAAACCAAACTCCTTTGAGGCATAGTTTCAAACAGTTTCTTCGCGGACGAAACATCATCTCCTCTTGCATAGACATCAACAAGACTGGTCCTCACGTATAAATCCTTATCTAAACCAAACTTTATAGTATGCGAATGAAGTGCTTTTCCCGGTTTTAACGGACATGATTTTAGTACGGACGAAAAAGAGAACGCATTGGGTTGAATATTATCAGTTAGCATTTGCGAGTAGTAGAGAAAGGCTTGTTCATTGTAACCGTGTTGTGCATGACAGTGAATGATTGCTGTGTAAAGGAAAATGTTTTTGTTATGGGTTTTGTTAAAGAGGGTGATAGAATAGTTGAGGCGGTTGAGAGAGGAGTAAGTGCGGAGAAGATGGAAGTTAAGGAGGGGCTGATTATGAAGGTTCTGGCGGTAGATAGCGGCGTGAATTTTGAGAACTTGCCTGATGGATTTAGATTTGGAGATTATGAGGGCGAGTTTGTCCGATGGTGGAAGGCGGGAGGCTGTCGCTTGTGGTGGCGGTGAGTTGTTGAAAAGAGAGGTAGAGGACATGATTGTCTTTAATGGGCTTTCAAAGTTTTTGCGCCATGGATCGTCTGTTTGATTAACTGGTTTGGGAGAAGTCGAGAATCTCGATTTTTTGTCGAAACTTTCCGGGACTATAGAAATTCAAACCTCAAATTTCAAATGGGCTCTTTGAGTAATATTTGAATTTGAATCATTGAGCGTTGAAGTATTACCAATCCACCATGATTAACTAACTGGCAAAGATTTTCCAGCGGTTCCAGCGTTAGGACGACGTTTAAGGGCATTTGTGGCATTTCAACCTGCCTATTGTCTTAGAAGTCAAAATATTACAATTTTGTGTTAGTTTTCATTAACCGAAAGCAAATGATATTATTATGTCAAGCTACGCCAGTATTACACCCCCCGTGTCCAGTCTCCACACACCATTTCTCCATCGCCAACCGCCGACCACGAGCTGCCACTCAGAGACTTTGAGGTTCGATCTGCTTCTTCATTTTTTTTAATCATTCCCCAATGTTATTGTAATGTTTTTGATTGTTTTTCTCAGCTAAATTTTGTAAGAACAAAATCAAAACATAAATAGAAAAAACATGCCGTCTCTCCAAACAGCATTGCCCCCAGAACTGGCCAACAATGCGATTAGAGTTAAGTACCTACCAATTTCTTCAATTTTACAATCACAACACATCATATTTATAGTTCTAATGGGGGAAATTTTTTAATTTTAAAATTATTCTTTGAATTTCAGCTTTACCGAGAATGCCTTCGAAGAGCTAAATACATAGGCCATCAGGTACACGCCTGTTTTCTTGATATTCTTAGTATGGTTTTACATATTTAATTAAAAGCGAAACTCTTATTTTAGTGATGCTGAATATCTAATTTATTGTATGTTGATTATGGTAATTCATAGTTTCGTATGTATATGCTTTGATGAACAAGTTATGCCCATAGGAAAATCTCTAGCTGAAAATAAATACAAACCACCTCGCATGGGTTCCTTGGAGCACTTAGAAAATGGGCAGAGAAGATAGGAAATTTTGATAGAACAGTTGGTGAAGGATAATAATGAGCTGTTGCAAATTATGATTTTTATTTTTTGAACATTTGTGCGTGCCTGCTAACAGTATGAATATGAGATCATGCAAATAGCTTAAGAGCCAAAGCTAAATTCAATGCATTTACTGCAAATATGGAACTTCACAATTTAGTTTGTTGATAATCATCTTCGTCTATGTAAGATAGCTGAATTTGAGATCAAGTATGGAAGTAAACATCCAACTTTGAAATGAAATGAGAAAGGAGTGGGATAAGGAGGAGGCAATAATCATACTTTCAATGGTGGAACGTTCTAGAGTGGAATGTTGTAGTTTATGCTTTAGGTCTATTATAGATGGCATCATTCATAAGTTTTTGGGCTTTTTGAATATAACAGGAGAAATTAATTGTTAAGTGATATGTGAATGGTGAATAAATGATTTTCCCAAGGTCACTGGTAAATATTTCAGCGTGTGATTCATGCTATGTCAAATCTCAAGCTCAAACGGTCTCATGTCTGTTCAAGTAAAGGTTAAATACTAATACTATTTACTGGCTTGTAATTTTTTATTGCAAAATATTGTGTAGAGATGAGTCCATGCTTTGAATTCTTGGCATTCTTTACCCCTCTAATCAAGCTGCCTGCCTTTGCCAAGGTTATTTTCTCTATTCCTAGTGTCATTTGCAATGTTGGTATTCTATCGGCTTACTAGTAAAATCTTTGCTGCAGTTTTAATAATTTTCTCTAGATTCTCAAGAAGTTTAAGAGATCAACTCCAGTTCTTGTTCAATTATAATGCAGAAACACAATACAGAACTTCTTGTTGATATGGTGAGGCAGCAATTTAAGAAGAATATGCATGAGACTGACCCAGAGAAGATTCAAAAGTTGAAGGATGAGTAAGTTTCAGCTTGTCTTCTTTCTAATGATTATAAGTGGGAAGGATAAACTGTATCAATGCACCACATTAGGTCAATAGCTCTTCTTTTTTGCATTGGATCCTTCACTACATACTTAGCCTTTTCTTTCCACTTGATCCATTTCTTGTGTTAAATTAATTGGCTGAATTGAAGCATGTGTATTTGTTATCAAAAAATTTTTTTTACTGGCAACATCACGTTGAATGTCTTTCTGGTATGCAGTGCTGCGAGGGGACTTATAAACCACATACTATATGAGTCAGAGAGGTTGTCTGGTCGTAAATTCAGCAAGAGTTCCTGATGCTATTTTGAACGTCCCTGTTTCTCATATTTCATTTGATGTAGCTTCTGAAAGTTTTAGCAGTATCCTAATTAATAATTGAAAAAAAGGGTAGAGACTTGACACTAGGATTGCTTCATGTTTATGATTTTCATCATGTGGGTTTTTATGCGACTTCTGGCAACAGCAAGAAGAGAGTTTATCAGAATTCTTTAAAGAAGCATTAGTTTGTAGTGGATGATGATGATAGTAAATGTATGTTGATGATCCCACATATTTATCATTCTGTTGCTAACTTAATTGTGAGAATCTTCTTATTAGCCACCTGCAAGCAAATACCCTCCTGCTTTAAGTCTTCTTCTTCATGTTTTTCTAGACACATGAGAATCTCTGTCAAGAATTTTAATCTCTACAGTTTCTTTAAGTGTAACAACTTAACCAATTAACCATGGGGTCTTAATTGTCACGATCTACGATCCGCCAGGCCCATTCAAATTGGATCTAGAATCACTTGTCCAAATTTAAGTGGGTCGGGTTTTTTCAGTAGCCAAACAAAACGCTGCCGTAGAGTATGGAGTTTAATTAATTAATTCCATTTGCCTAAAACCCTTCCTGGCTGAAGATTTTCCAGCACTGTTTTGAGTGAGAAACGCGAGACAGTTAGCGGAGGAATGGCTTGGCGCTGCGGATCTCTGCCAAGGACAGTGATGTCCACCGCTAGATCGTCGTCAATCAGATCAGCATCAACATCAACGTCATCCGCCCCTCGTCTCCGCCCTTCATCATCACCACTTCACGCCAACCGCCTCCACTCTCGCCGCCCCCTCATCTCCCTCCCTTCCAGGTACCCCCTGCCCCAATATTTTAACAATAACTTGCATAAATATGACTTTGTTCGTATGCTTATATGAGTATTTTAATGTAACAATTGGTCCTTACTGGCAGGCCTATTGGAGCCTTAGGATGCACCCAGTCACTAATGCCGCTCCACAGCGTGGTCGCTGCCACTCGGCTTACTTCTCACATCTCTGTCGCAGTCCGTGCTTATTGCGAGTTGTCCCAAGGTACCTAGTATTTTTTTCCTCTCTCTTTCTTGACGTAATTTCTATTCCTTTTCCAAGCCAATCTACTATAAGCTTGTTCATTGCTTTTTATTTGCGTACATCTGTTTTGTGTCCCGCCATTGGAGTTGATTAGTATAAGTTGTTTCAGTTAAGTTTCATGCTATTTGTTTATTTATTTGTATATTTTGTTTGTTCTAGAGCTCACCAAACGTGGGTTGTTAGCTTTTAGGCTTTTTTTCGTTTGTTTAGTTGTGGCGACATTATCGTATTCGTTAATAATCTTAAAATGTATTTATGTGTCTGTCATTAAACATGTATCACAATTTCATACAGGCAGGAACCACAAACTTTTTACTGCCATACTTTTTAACCTTCTGTGGTTTGGACATTGGGGAGATTATTTCTTGCATGTTCTTATGACTTATCATGTCCATTGAGTAGTGTGGACTTCTTCTTTGTAATGTTGTGCGTATACTTTATTGGAGAATTTCACCGGCAGTTGTTGAATATTTTAAATTCTAGCATGTAATGCTGCGTATAGAAGAATGGAGGGCAATTATCTTACTGCCTTACACAAGCAACTTTGGTTAATACAATTGGATTCTGGCTTGCTTTATAACTCCTCAGTGGGAGCTATTTCTTTGGCCATGGACTTTCAACTGCTAGCAATCTATTTGAAACTTCATATGCATGTTCCTTTGAAAGCATCACTTCTATAGTAGAGCATATACTTAGCTGTTTAGAATCCTCTTGTCATGTATACTTATGTGTATGATTGCTTTTGTTGTATAAAAGTCTTAAGTCACTCTTTTCAGCTCAACAAGCTATTTTACTCATTTCTGTACTGGTTTCTTGAACGCACTATTGGACCGTTAAAATATTTTGTGAACATAAATTTTTTAAAAGAATTTCTCCTTTTTGTTCCCTAGAAAATTCAGTTTTGACCTGTACTTGATTGCTTGGAACTTGAACACTCCACTACCTCTGACTGTGATTTCAGGCTTCCTAGGTATAGACCAACAAGCAATTGAGAATAATAGATTCCTGGAATAGATGCACCAAGAAATATAAAGCTTGCAACTGACGTTTGTTTCATATATATTTTGGAGAATCATACACTGTACTCTTTACAAAAGAGGATTATGCTGTGATGGCATATAACTGTTTTGTAGTAGGCCAGTCTTGAAAATTTTATCATCATTATTGCTGAGTAAGAAGTTGCATCTTGGGATGATATGCGGTGCACCTGTCACATGTATTGAGTCTTCAGGTGTCAAAAGCCCAAAACTGCCTTATATATATCTAGATATTGAACTTTCATTACCCATATTAATGCTTTGTTTGGATTATAGTGTTTCTAGTGTACTTTGAAAGCAAAGCTTAAAAAAGTATTTGGTAATACCAAATTTTAGTGAGACCCACTCATTTTTCCTTTAATATTTAATATCTAGTGTTTCCATCCTATGGTAATTGTGGCTTAAAAGCCACCACACCTCATCATCAAATGAAGCCTTAACTGACAATATTTTTCTTTTATTCCTTGGTGGTGGTGACATGTAAAAATTAGAAATAGAATTGATAAAGTGTTGGCTATGACAGTTAGAATGTTGTAGACAAGCACATTTATCCTCCTCAATTTGAACAATTCTTCCTCAAATTGACTGAATCATGGTCTGAATTATTACTAGAAATGAAAGATTTTTTTTTTTTTTGTTTTGTGTCTTCTATTCTATTAGAGAACACACTACCTTTGGGAAGCTAGTGCAACTGCAAGTACAGAAAGGACTTCCATGAAAATGGATAGGATGCAAAGTCACTTTTGCATTTGTTTTTTACCTTCTGTTTTCTGGGTGTTTGATTGGGGAGAGGGAATGATCTTAAAGTTGCCAGAATTGATCCATATTTGTTGTTTCATTTCCCTTCAAAATTTTTCAATATGAAGTTCACTGAACCTTCAATCGACTTGAAAATAATTCTCAAAATCAAATAGGAGCTTGTTTTCTAATGGTTTTCAGAATTCAATTCAGCTTGATATCTACTGCTTTTTCTTGCATAATCTTTAACTTTTATTTTATTTTGTTTTATTTTCTTGTTTATGTTATGTGTCATGATGATAATTTGGAATTTTATGCTGAGCTAACTATAGTTTTTCCTGTGTATTCTAGGTACTTAAATAAGCTATTGGATAGGCACACGTGTGCTGTATCGTATGGGATTTGAAGGCCGTCAGATGGAGATTGTCTTTTGAAATAAAAGACATGTGAGTTCTATTTTTATTGCAGATAATTTGGAAGTATATTTCCCACCAAGTTGGGAGTAATTCGGGAACATTAATTGACTAGATAGGTATTTTCTAGAACTGTCATGTCACCCGTTCTTTATAAGCCAGTCAAGCCAGTCAACTGGCATAGGCTTACTGGGATTTTGATTTACAAAACCATATCATGTGCTCTGCAGTTTCTATATATTTATTCTTCAAATTCCATCTTTGAACCATTTTTTTGGATTGGGTCCGTGATGGAAGTTATAATACATGTTTTGGGCTGGTTGACACCCAAATAATTAAAGAGAAGTGGTTTGATCACCTACAAAGTTAGTTAACAGTAATCAGGCTTTTCTTTTACTTCTATTCTTGAGTATTATTCACTTGCTGTATACGATGCCATGGGAAGTGACATAAAGGCAGCTTATTAGTCATTCATTGTGTCGACTAATTGACAAATGGGATCTGATATGGTGATATGAGCACCTACAAGCTACTTATGGACAGATTAATCTTATCTTTATTGCAGACCATCTATGGTAAATGAAAACGACCATTCGCAATTCGTCATGTGCAATGTCTTCAGATAAAAGCATTATATCTTAGATCTTTTTTCACTAGATGGAACATGCTTCTGTTAGCTTTCGCCCTGTTATGCTTAGGCCAAAAAATCTCAGACACTCCAATAAAGGAACTACTTTTTATAATTGAATCAACGCATATTAAGCATTCAGCTGTCACAAAAATTACCATGGTAAATTGAGGTAGCACAAAACAGAAAACGTGGAGTCGAGGCTAATGCTCATTGAAGTGCCCTTATTCTTGAGCACATGCGAATGTTAGACCGTGCCAGGCAATCTGCCCCGCATCATCAAATATGTACCGTCTGGTTTGTCTAGTCTTCCAGCAACAGATTATGGATCTTTAGCAGGCGACAATGAGTCTGCAGTTAGGAAACAGTGCATTTCCTTCTTTTTCTTTTTCTTGGCCATTCTTTTGAGGTTTTGGATAATTTGGTTTTGACAAAGTTTCATATGCATGTACATTTCTCTAACTCTTCTCACCTATACATTTTTTTTCCTCAAATTTTTTACATGTTGTTCATAAACTGTGAATTACAATGGAAAAGTTGAGAATTATAGCAGGAGTTGATGATTGTATTAGACAAATCGAGGAATTGTATATTACATGCATAGTTGCATGCGCCATGGCCCTAGCCGTTTAATAAATTGGAACGCTCTGGGTTCAATATGAGAACTCTACTTGTTACATTCCAAATACAGGCCACCACAAAGTACATGGTCGGTCGATCATCTTGAGACTTGGAATAGATTGGTAGTTTTGGGCCACTGTTGGCTATCGGCCGTGGAAATTTAGTCTGGATTTGAAAAGGTTCACGAGTTCATTCTCTTTACAATTGATCTAATAAACTTGGCATTGTATACCTTCACTTTCCCATGTTAATTTAATGCCAACTTTCAAGTTGCTCCGTTACGTATTTAAAGGACAGAGGTTCTAATTGCTTGGTTGAATTATGTAATCATCCACGAATTATACTCAGTGAAAAAAAGAAGAGAAGAGAAGAGAATGAGTTTGGCATTCTTCCTGGAACTAACCAATTTCATTGTATGATGATGAAAGCAAAATACCAAGTAACAAGATTTAAGCATTTTGTTACCAAAAAAGGCAAGAAAAAAATTCCGAATTTGTTCTCTCCGTCAATACGAATTTAGCGATAAAAGGGATCAAAAATGATAGCAGTAGGAGTAGCACCTGGAGTCATTTTCCATCATAGATGGCTCAAAAATCTTGCCTCTTATTCCCACATTCCATCATCAGCATCAACCCAGCATAAGCTTACCCAGAGAATATATCAGAGAAGGATTGCCTAAGTTCTTATTCGCAGATTCTTTGCTCTATAACGGTTATAGGAGGCATGCTTTAAAAGCATTGGTGCAACTTGGAATTGCCACATTGTTCGTTACATTTCTTTGACTTTTCTCTTGCTGTTTTCTACTTCTGTTTTGTTGACGAATGCATGTCTCCTTCTCAGAATCAGTTCTTCCATGACATTCATGCAAATGCTTTAATCTGATACCCAGATAAGACGGTGACTGTTTTGGGGCAGCTTCATGTATGGACTTTGTTCAAAAACTAGAGGACTACATTTAACCATTTGTGTCTGTAATTATGTTCTTATAGTTCAGTAATTTTATGGTGATATTTGTTAAATGTCCAACCATGCGTCTCATGATTTAATGAAGCAAGAACAGATGATTTTGAAATCCAGGCACAGTTGTTGATTATTATTGCGATTATAATTGTTGGCTTCGACAAGATAGTTCATTACTGCTTGTCAGTCTTGAAACGGAAACAGGGCAGTCCTCATATGGGTTGCCCCACAACTGCTAGAATATCAATGATTTGGTGACTGCTGAAATGCCATATTTATTTGTTTAGCATTTCTAGATTGTGATAAGATATTGATGATTCACTCTCTGTTTCCTAGCAATTTGGCTTGTGATATAAAACTTACTGATAAGACAAGTCTGGGGTTCAAGATCTGAGTCAGCTTTCCAATAACACAATTATTTTTATCTCAAAGAAGCTTCAGCATCAAAGCTGCTTTCATCACCATCCCACCTGTGGGGAAACTGAGCCTTTTGTAATTTGGAAAGTATTGTTAGATCAGAAAAGATTCTGAGAATAATCACAAGTGGTTCTCAATGCTCATCTCCTACTGTACATATACAGTACCCACTGCCTTAAAACATCCACATAGATCATCTTGTTTTTATTAAGAAAGATACCAACATTCTAACCAAAAAAAAAAAAATAACGGTCCCACTTGCCTGCTACTTTTTCTTCAACATTGTTGCCAGTCAGTCACCTGGGCCCTCTTCAAAACATCTCAAATAATGTCATTTAGAATAGAGTTTAATCTCCTTGGGAATTAAAACATGCACCAAATAACCATATATAAATACTTTCTCTTTACCCTTCAGGATTAGATAGAAGCTTGCTGCTAGTAGTTTGGAGAAAGTAATGGACATGAGAGCTGTTATGTTGCTGTTGCTGTGAGACCTGGTGAATTTCAAAAGCCTATCCTTTTTTACGGCCAAAATGGTCCACTTACTGTACAATCTGTGCCGAACCATTCTTTCCCAGACTTTCTAAAGGTGAGAACCGCATCTATTATACTGTATACCATAAATAGGAAAACCTGACCTTTGTAAGATCAATACTGTGAAGCACATGGAAGGGTGGTCCATATTTTACAAAATCCTGCATGGGAGATCGAACACTGTGGTATGGGGCAAATGAGATAAAACATATGATGCTCGGGACCATGTTATTACTTTCCTGGTTCATTGAATGCAATTTGTTCGGCTTTTAATGGAAATTGAATCAACCAATATGTACACTTATGAGTTCATTGTCAGACTGAACTCTTTGTTCTGTTTATCCAAATTTGTAGTTTGACCGTTAAATGTTAATTGCATTATTGTTAGTTAAGCTACTGTTATCTATTGAGAGAAATAAAAACCAGAAAGTATAAATCCTCTGTTACTGATTCGTCAGGCAAACAGCATCATATATTTGATGCCATAGAGGGTGTGTTGAAAAGGTGATAAGGATTGAGCAAGGCATCCCAAGTTTGATAAGACTAACACTGTTAGTTGACAAAAGCATTTCCCCCTCAAATGTTCAAGCATCACATTGAGGGAACACCATATACATTTCATTTGTTGTAATTTTAATAATAATCGATGCTACTTTACTTCCCTGTTTAATACTTTTCCTTCTGTCCATTAAATTCTTAAGTGATCTGATCTCTCCCTATTTAAGAGCAGCACCATAATTTCTTTAACCCTTTATAGCATCGGCTGCTTTTTCTTTTCACACTTCAGTATTTATTGGGCTTCTGTTCTGGTAATATGACTTACCAGAAGGAGGAAGAAGCTGGTGAGATATCACGCAACAATCAAGATGCTGAAGCAACAACAGACAACAACGAAAGCAGAATCGAAGAAGATCATAACTTGGGGGATTGGCTGACTTTAGGCCTAAACAAAGATGAAGCTTTGTCAACAAGGGGAGACAGTGATCACCAAACAAAACCTGTAGCTAGCAACAAGATTTTCTCATGCAACTTTTGCTTGAGGAAGTTCTATAGTTCACAAGCTTTAGGTGGTCACCAGAATGCACACAAAAGAGAAAGAGGAGTTGCAAAAAGGTTTCATTCTCATAGGATGGTGATGAATTCGATCGGAGTCCCTTTCAATTCTCCGCCTGTCAGATCACTCGGCGTCCAGCCTCACTCTCTTGTGAACAAAGCCGGTAGAGAATCAGGGCCAAGTTTGGTAGCAAGATTTGATGATGCCAACACAGGGTTCGGAATGATGCCTTGTACACCATTCACGATTGAAGAAGCTATGTTTTGGCCTGGAAGCTTTCGCGTCGAGAATTCACCAAAACAGGCATCAGATTTGCATAAGCTTGACCTGAATCTCAAGTTGGGATAAATTCTAATAGTCTGTAATTCTATATATACGTTATTTTACTTCTCGAGTTGAAATCCATGTAGTATGCCATCTATCAAATAAGGATGAAAATTAGGTGCATGGAACAATTGATAGCCTTTATGAATCATATGGGAACTTTGTACTTGCACCTGCCAAAATATTTTGGTTCTGGTGGTACGAGATTCAGTAACAAATTCAGTACAGTTTTTGTGTGTTAAGTGTTACTTTGAATCTCGTCATCATTGTACTACTGAAAATAATAGGGCCCCATTTGTGTTCAGTCATTGCAGAAAACTGTTAGCAGATGTGTTTATTTTGATACAAAGTAGTAGTGTTACAAAGTTTGTTCGAGTGTCACATCTCGATGAACAATCATAGGCCTACTTAACAGTAAACATATATTCAGGCCTACAAACTCTACTGTGATTGTTGGGCTCTGACCAGTAAATATATCCTCTTCGTCTGCTACAAAGGCAAAACTGTCACATGAGCATTTTAGGGAAGAATTTGTTAGAACTTATGAGAGTCTCTTGAAGTATGTATTTATTTTTTATTTTATCTTGATAAGTCCTAGTTAGATTTAGTTTTTGAATTTGCTTTTTATCTTATCTTGATAAGTCCTAGTTAGATTTAGTTTTTGAATTTGCTTTTTATCTTATCTTGATAAGTCACTTAGTCTTTGAGTTTGATTTGAATTTGAACTTGATTGTAAAATTATAAGAAGGGCATTTTCGTTTGATCATGAATTATGGAAGTATTCAACTCTTATCTCATAAAATTTTTTCATTTAGTTCACAGGTTTTAACAGGATTCCCAGTTCAATGGCTGAAATCCAAAAGCAAAAGCTGAATGTTCCTCCTTTTTTAAGAAGTAAAAGGCATATCATATTGGATCCATACGAATTTTCATGCTTGTGCTAGTCGTCCCTTCCATTTCTAACACCCACGTTTTTGCATTGAAAGGATTCTACCTTCTTTTGAGAAAAAAAAAAAAAAAAGGGTTATCACTGCGCTCTTATTTGTCAACACGCCAACTATAGTGCTATGAAAGTGTTCCCTTATTAAGAATCAGAATATTAGTGAGATGGCCCCAGCAACAAGGAAACAAGTAAGGTAGTTTTAGCCAGACTAGACTCTCAAGCGTGTATTGGGTCTTTGGGATTTGAATGATGCTATGGGCCCTTAAGGCCTCAAATTTTAGCCCATAATCTGTGACCAATCCCATTGAAATGCTGAAGGAGAATTGCTTTAATTGTGAGTGCATTCAAGTAGTAGTAAAACTATTTTCCACAATAGAAAAATGGCCTAAATTTCTCAACCTCCATTGGTCAAAGTCATTGTAATAATGTAAAAAGAATGAAAGAAAGAGCAATTTCCGTTTTGATATATGCTAACCATACAATGCATCTCTCGTTGGCAGACAAACTAAAATTAGCCTGGAACTAGAAGGACACCTAAAGCAGCCGTGTGAGATTAGGCAAGAAATTTATTTCCATTGACCGAAGTTAGGCAGTACGCAGCAAGCAAAATCTAGCATCCATGGAACTGACCCAGCTAAATGCTGGCATTCCTAAAACAGCCGCGTGACATAAGACAAGAATCTGATTAACCTTGACCAAAAAAAATAACCCCCCAACAAATCCGTAGCAAGTATATCCAATGGCATTAAAACACTTATGATTACCACTCTTACAGGAAACAGCAGCCATGTGATGTTTGAAATAGGTGTTCATTTTCGCTTGTCTATAAACAACATTCACTGAATATGCCAAGAAAGACACAACTATATATGCATATATAAGTAGGAAACCACACTCTGTACACCAGCAAGCCTACATGAGTAAAGATGATAGCTGAAGCCCTAACCCACCAACCTTGCTTTTAGCTTGTTGCCTTCGACTTTCTAATCAGCATATGTGAAATGATATATGTGTCACAAAGCCATAGCTACCCTACCTTCTGGTATACTTTCTTGAAGTCTTTAAATTTGGACATGACAAGCATGCATATATGAATTCCACATTCTACTGCTACTGCTTGTACACTGTTTACTTCCAAATTAGTTCAAGAAATTGTTTAAGTATATCTGTGCAGTTTTTCATGTATCATAGACATGGAGAACCAGTCATTCATTAAATCAATATCAATGAGAACACTAGTTGGATTTGATGGTTGTACCGTACTATGGATAGTGACAGTATTAAGTTGGCCTTATGTCGTGTGAGAGGCAATGTCAAAGCATGATAATGGTTGTTTTGATCGGGTAAGAAAGAGTTCGAAAAGGCAAGGATGAACCATCAATTAGCATTATATTTGCCAAAAATGTTCACACATAGATACATCTGCCAGCTTGAACATTCATTATCATTTGTCCAATTCTGTCAGATTCAAATCGCTGAAAGATGAGGCAGCTCTCGTATTGGCAATGCATTGAATCTACGCAAGCCTTTGCCCATTTCCTTTGAGGAAGTCAGATCGTTGTTTGCTAACTAAACCGATATAATTGTTCTTCAAGTATAATTTTCAATGGCAAACTTGACGAGTCTATCCCTGTTAAAATGTCATGCAGAGAGACGGCATGAAGTAGCAGAGATGTAAAAAACAGTAAATCTCTAAGGAAAAATTATTTTGTTGAATGATAATTAATTAGATTAATTTATGACTTCCTAATACGACTCAAATACTCTAATTAACCCTAATTCGTAAAGTTCTAGAGTTTAAGACTAGTTTATGGGAAAAGGCAAAGCAATTGACAAGCTATAAAACAAGAAATCATTTGTTTAATTCTACTTCTATAACCCAATTTGTCACCATTTGAACTTACCCCACTCATCATAAAATCCTACATGGATCACACCAGAGCCAGTTCTTGCATTTTGAATCACATGATCTCGTAGGGATAGTTTCGTCAGAGCACGTTTGCAATTGACACAGTGTAATTGACATAAAAAGCCTAGCATTAATCGAACAAGGACATTTCACAGATGCTACATCTCGGGTGAGAAACAGTTCGAATCGATCTCTTTCAGATAAGCATGCCCCCCTCATTTTTTCGTGCAAGTAAAGAACTCAACACTAATTTTTGTAACTAGAAGAAAAGGAGAAATATTAGAGAGAAAGAAAATGCATGCAAGAAAAGCAATCAAAGTACCACATACAGTGAATGATCGACTGGCTATGCCCGTTACAGACAGAAGAACAGCCAAACATTGACGAAGTATATGCCGACTATGTTTAGCTATAAACCTTGTCACGTATTAAGTGATAGTACAGTGTAACGAAAGTATAAGAAAATGGGCACATGGCCATGGCAAGGAAAAAAGACGACAAAGGTAAAGTGTTTTTTAATGAAAGATGGACGAGTAATAATGAAAGGAATACATCATTGCAATTTGCCAAAGAGAAAAAGGCAAATGGGTACGGCGTGGAAGGCAGTTTTCAATTTCAGAACTGAATTGTGCAAAATTTCTTTTTAGGTTTTCAATGGTTTTCAACCCATCAAGCATCAATTGCCACATTGTTTAATGTTTCTGGGGCAATAGAGATAAGAAATTTCAGTAATCGAAACACTCTTATGGCAAACCATGCTGTAATATAGGACACCATTAAGGCTAACACTCAGCTTCCTCTTTCATATATGTTTATCTCTAGATGAAGCATGTATCTCAATTATTGCACAGCCACAGCCACATCTACTTACGTGATTGTCCGAACGTGAGACAATGACTCTCCCCTACCTTGCGTAAGACTCTGAAAATGATCAGTTTAATTTCTAGTCAGAATATTGATATTATTATCATCTTCAAGTTACATTAATTTATTGCACCTTCTTTTTCTTCTTCTTCGTCTTCGTAAGCTGTATACGTACGGAGTGGGCTGACCTAACTTATACGAACATGATAATAAGAGGAAGAGGTAATTAGGCAAAGAAATAAAGAGGAAAAGTGCCCTAGTTGTTGTCCACTACTGCAATATCTGCCTAACGGGGGGACCCAATACGCATGCAGATCTTTGAAAATGTTGTGAAAGAGATATTGATTGAGTGCTTTATATTTTACTTTGTTTGGGGAAAACAAGTATACTCAATTTGCACTTAGTTCATGACATTTTTAGGAATGTGATTATGCTAGTGTCCACTGACAATCTTTTGTTTGACAGTCTAAACACTCCATATGATCATGAAGGATGATTCTTAACAGTTGTTGTTTCGGATAAGATCATAAGAGGAAGATTGTGTGGTTGAGTTGTGAGCATCTTTTAATTCCAATGGATTTGAAAATTGAGCGAGTTATGCTAACGAAAGTTAATAGATTGATCATCGTCAAACACTTTAAATCATTACGCAGAAGAAACTTGAACTGCATTTCACGACCGGTGGCTTGCAATTTCAAAGTTTTCTTGAGACTAATGAGCATTGTTAATCAATTGGTTGATGATTGAAAAACAATTACCATTGAGAGTTATTGAGGATAGGCCACATCATAACCACATATTATTAGTCACACACAAAATCAATGTACCACCCAGTAGAGTAAACGTCTTAGCCCTGCTCTACTCTTTTCACATGAAAACATGCTGCCTTTAGGCTGTAGTTGAGAAGTCGCTCTCCATGGAAATGCATTCGAAATTTTTCAAAACTAATGAATACATTATGTATAATACATTTCGATGTCATGCATGCATGACACAGGAAATGAGAATTAATGGTTGCATGATCAAGAATTCATGGATGATTAAATGGGTAATTCACATTTTAATCTTTGAGTATTAGTTATTAAAATTCCAAATCCAATGCAACTAATACTATAATAGAGGTACTCTAAATTCTCTCTAATTCCAATCATCTCCTTAATCGACAAAGATTATTGATGATGCAAAATGGTACAAACCCTATCATTAGTTGCTATGGGTCATTTGCATTCGATCAACAAAAATAAATAAAATGAAAATTTGATCGATCCTTATCCATGTGTTTGTAGTCGTACATTGCCATCTAGCCTTGGTCTTTTGATGAACTATAATGGTGCAACTTGGACATCCACAACCGTCCATTCTAAAAATGAAGGAACATCTACAAATGATTTGTCAAAGCCATTTCTTTTCACTCAATGGTATCCATTTCAGGACGAATAATCAATGGCAGATGATAATTATCCATTACTCGGAAGAAATTTGCTTTGTCTTTACTTTCACCAAATCAAAGAGATTGACAATTGACAAGTTCTTTCTACCAAATTATACATCACTAGTGATATAAAGCCATATCGCTTTATGCTTATGAGTGACACAATGTGGTGAATTGATGATAAATTTTTCGTTGGTAATAAATTTACAAAAAGGCACATGATTCAAATTGTACAAGATAATGTGGTGTAAGTAAAACATTAATATTTTCAAAGTATACGTGAGTGTGATTTAAATCTTAGTAAAATTTTTTGTATCTCGTTGCTTCTTTTTATTTGTAAAAATTAGTTAAGTTAATTGTAAAATTAGTTGAATAATTAATTTAAATAGTTAGGTTATTAGTTTTTTAGATAAAAAATAGTTAAAATTATTAGTAATAATTATGATTTACTACTAATTTACTTTAAATAATTATACCAGAAAATAAACTCAAATTTGAGTGATTAATAAAAGAAAAAAAAATTTCTTTTGAAATTTATTATCTTCTTTCTATTTTTTCTTTCACTTTTCAATTTTGAGTTTGCTTCATAGGTTTTTAATTTGTTGATAGATTCTTTAAATTTTATTAGTAATCTTAATTTTTAATAGTATATACTTACAAAATAAGTTGATGCTTACTCCAATTTAAGAGGATCCACGACTGAATTTACTAAGAGGTGGTAGACTACTTTGATAGTTCTTAATAATTAAAATTTTATAACCTTTCATTGAAAATTATAAATCCCATTTCCTTCCCATTTTTATAAGAAAAGAATTATAGGATTTTTTTGTCCGAAAAAGTTGGTGAAACTGAAAAAAAAAATGCATGGAAAATAAACCAAGAAGCTAGCTGGAGTAGTAAAGGAATGAGATATGGATCTAATTCTAGCTATCTAGCTGTTCAAATCAATGAATCTTGTTTTTTATTTAATGTAAAATACCTGAGGATTCCATTATTGTCAATGTTAATATACTAAATGTTACAATCTCTCTAAACACACACACACACACACACACACACACACACATATATATATATATATATATATATGAAAAAAATTAAAAATTTTTTACTTTATATCAGAAGTTCTTTAATTTTATATAATTTTTATATTAATTTTTTTAATCGTTAAATTAATACACTTTTAATAATTAAAATTTAATTTAATTTGTATAAGAAATTGTGTAAAATCAATATATTATCAATCTTTATATATATATATATATATATAAAATTTAAGTTATTATAATATAAAAACATTCCCATAAGAAGGTGAAGAAAACAATGGCATATGCAAATGCTCACCAACCCTCGTTATATTAAATTGTTCACCGTGAGTTTCGACATCAGAGAACAAGTACAAAACACAAATTCTAACAAAATCACTTTTGATTAAAGATCAAATCACATCCACGTGATTGCTGAACGTATAATTTTTTTTTTGGTTATAAAATTTATTTGTTAGTTAGTTAGTTAGTTAATTAATACCTTCTCTCTGACAATTATCTTATTAGAATAAAACTACAACTTGTTTAAAGCATTAGATATAACAAAATTCTATGCCTGTAGCTATAGCTTGATCATTCATTCGGAAAAAAGATTTATATGTGACATGAAACGGCCTTGTAATTTCGGCCGTCTCTCCAAGTTCAGCTAAATCCAGCCGGCCGCCATCGCTATCTGAGACCAACAAACTCACCAGCAAGAGCCCTCGTGGTCCAGCTGATGCCCTAGGCCCAAAAAACCGCGCTGACGTGGCAGACACGTGGACCCCACATGCTGGGTCTGTAAGGCTATTCCTTACGTGTCATGGGCCCAATGTGTCTGCCTTTTTCACGCTACGTAAATTATATCTCGTTCTCAAATTCCACCTACACGAGTATAAAATTACGTATTCTAAGTACTCAAATTTCACTTACACGTGTATTTGGATGGTTTGATAAGGAAGTGTGTCTCTTATGACCAGGAAAGATCGATCTAGAAGTGTGTCTCTTATGACCAGGAAAGATCGATCTATCAGCCTAGTTTCAAAAACGAGTGTTGGTCCGGTTGGCCACGTGGAATTTATGACGTGGCACTCCGGAGAAAAGCATATCAGCGTTCCCCTGTATAAAGCATGCTCTTTGGTTAATTCTTACACCAAGCCATTCCCTGAATTCCCTTTCTTCATCTTAGAACAATCAAATTCTCTGTTATTTTTTTCTCTTTCTGTTGCAGTTTCAGTTTCTAGTTTCTAATTTGCTTAGCCTCTGTGATTTTGATCATGGCCGTTGATACAGCTCTCCCTTCAACACTGGCTCCTCGTGCTAGTGACAAGCATGCAATAGCTCTTCAGTTCATAGAAGAGGCGACCGAAAATGTTGACTCTGTTCAAGAGAGGGTTTTGGCTGAGATACTCAGTCGAAACGCGGAGACTGAATACCTCCGCCGATTCCAACTTGAAGGTGCAACAGACAGAGAAACCTTCAAGTCAAAAATCCCTGCGGTTACTTATGAAGATCTTCAGCCAGAGATCCAGCGTATTGCTAATGGTGATCGCTCTCCCATCTTGTCTGCTGACCCAGTTTCTGAGTTCCTCACTAGGTAAAAATTTCAAATCTTACGCTTTACCTTCGTTTCTCATTTTCTTTTTGGAATTATTTTGTGATTTTGTTATATCAAATCTGGAAATTTGCAGCTCTGGGACTTCAGCTGGTGAAAGAAAACTGATGCCAACAATTCATGAAGAGCTGGATCGCCGCCAGCTATTATACAGCCTTCTCATGCCCGTTATGAACCTGTGGGTATTCATTCTTTTCCTCTCCTATTAATTTATTCAATAGATATTTGGTTTCTGTTGGTAACCTAAATATATAAATGCTTTGGCTTCTATTATATTTTCAAGGTTTCCTGTCTTTGTTGAATACAAATTTGCATATATATATATATATATGTATACACACACACACACATACACACACACATATATATTTCTGTTTCTCTTGTGATATATTGTTTCTCAATACGATGACAGTTACGTGCCTGGTCTGGACAAAGGGAAGGGCCTCTATTTCCTGTTC
The DNA here is from genome assembly GCA_032401905.1 of Swietenia macrophylla. Lineage (NCBI taxonomy): Eukaryota > Viridiplantae > Streptophyta > Magnoliopsida > Sapindales > Meliaceae > Swietenia > Swietenia macrophylla. The sequence goes on along the minus strand of CP135586.1, from coordinate 2,400,962 downwards.
GTTAAAGCAGAAACGAAGACTCCAAGTGGGCTCTTGGCACGACCGGTGCTGACAAGTTACTACAAGAGCGACCACTTCAAGACCAGGCCGTATGACCCTTTCATGGTCTACACCAGCCCCGACGAGGCCATTCTCTGCCCTGACTCTTACCAGAGCATGTACACTCAGATGCTCTGTGGCCTTCTCATGAGCTCAGAAGTCCTTCGTGTTGGTGCTGTTTTCGCTTCTGGCCTGCTTAGAGCCATTAGGTTCCTTCAACTCAACTGGAAGCAGCTGGCCCATGATATCTCTACAGGAACCCTAAACCCTAATGTGACAGACCCTTCCATTAGAAAGTACATCGATAAAGTCTTGAAACCAAACCTGGAACTCGCTGTGTTTATCACAGAAGAATGCTCAGAGGGGAAATGGGAAGGTATCATAACTAGAATTTGGCCCAACACTAAGTATCTTGATGTGATTGTCACCGGAGCCATGGCTCAGTACATTCCCTCACTTGATTATTATAGCGGTGGGTTGCCATTGGCTTGCACTATGTATGCTTCCTCTGAGTGCTATTTTGGTCTTAACCTAAACCCAATGTGCAAACCAGCTGACGTCTCCTACACTATCATGCCAAACATGGCTTACTTCGAGTTCATACCTTATGACCAGGACACTTCGCCTCTCTCTCGTGAGTCTCCTCCACGCCTTGTTGACCTTGCGGATGTAGAAGTTGGCAAGGAATACGAGCTTGTGATCACAACTTATGCAGGCTTGAACCGTTACCGAGTTGGTGACATCCTCCGGGTTACCGGCTTCTATAACTCGGCTCCGCAGTTTAAGTTTATCAGAAGAAAGAACGTCTTGTTGAGCATTGACTCGGACAAAACCGATGAGGCTGAGTTGCAAAAGGGCATTGAAAATGCTTCCCTACTTCTAAAGGAGTTCAACACCAGCGTTATTGAGTACACAAGTTATGCAGACACTAGCGAAATCCCAGGACATTACGTCATTTACTGGGAGTTGCTTGTTAAAGATCTATCCAACGCACCAAGTGCAGAGGTGTTGAACAAGTGCTGCCTAGCAATGGAAGACTCCCTGAACTCAGTGTATCGACAAGGCCGAGTTGCGTACAACTCAATTGGACCACTGGAGATACGGGTAGTGCGTAACGGCACATTTGAGGAGCTGATGGACTATGCAATTTCAAGGGGGGCGTCAATTAATCAGTACAAAGCGCCAAGGTGTGTTAGCTTCACTCCCATCTTGGAATTGCTCGATGCAAGGACTGTCTCAAAGCATTTCAGCCCAGCCGCGCCTCACTGGACCCCAGAACAACGTCGTTGACTGCATGACGACGGCATAAAAATAAATAAGATATTTTCTCTCTGGGGCGGCAACAAAAGGACCGACTTGGGAACAAGACAGTGATGATTGCAGCCTCTCCACCTCCGTCTCTATATCTATGTCTATGGTCATTGTTGAATTAGCTTTCAAAAGTGTTTTAGTTTCTTTTGAAATTTGAAGGGTATGTGTTTGTGTAACAAGTTCATATAATCTCTGTGCGGATGCTGTAAGTGTCTAAAGAATGTCTGTTATCCATGGTAATCGTTGTCTGCCTTTTCTTTTATTGCTTTCTGCTTTCTTAAAAGTTGAGGAAAAGACGTCTACAGTGTTTGTAATTGCCATGAACAGCTCTGGTTCCATGATCTTGTACTCAGTTCTGGCAGAGCTGTAATTAAATAAGTTTGATGCTTTAATTTAAATTAATTATATCTTAATATTTGAGTGTGTGTTGTATTACTATTATCTTACTCTCTTTAATTTGAACCTCTGTAGGCTGTAGACTTTATTTGCATGGAGTTTTGCGCACGTGCTAGTTATTCCTTTGTCCTTTTTTGTTACCAGATTTTCATTTTTGTGGTGGGATCATTATCTCCTGGGCTTGAGCTTATTAGGTTTCTACTCACGTCGTGTTTGGAATCATATCACGAGATTTCCAGTTGATGGATGCATATAGAGTAATTATTTTTGTTGGGTAGCTTTCTTCTGTGGCTATGGCAGCCTTACCTCTATGGCTACCTCTGTTTTGATGATATGAAATAAATAAATATGACCAGCCAAAAACAAGGGTATCCATCCTGTCTTGGATCTGCCATACCTTTTAAATTGTTACCCTAATGGCAGATCTTCTCATTCGCCACTGCGGTATCTCTTTTTAACCTTTTCTTCTCTTTTTCTGAAGCAATTAGACGATTGCGTGAGGTATCTGTCTGCCAACGACACGTGAATATCAATTTCTGAAATTAGAATTGACCGCAAAACTTTGCTTCGTCGATCACTTTTGGATAAAGACACATGGGGTGTGGGTTCTGGTCAGTGCTATCTCTCCTCCAATGGGCAATAGTTGGCTGCATGTTCCATCTTGATTACTTTCAGCCATGTCAACACTAATATTATTGCAGCTAGGTCGTGGATATACAAGTGCATAAAAGAACAACCGCACATAGCTTATTCCAATTCCTCATTGAATTGTTACAGTATACACACACACTGAGACGTTTGGACAGGAGCCCCTCCTTTTAACAATTTTGAGAAAGAAAAGTGTAACAAAGACTGGCAGGTAGAGAACTTAAGCCTCATTCATTTACGAACGTACATCAAATACTACTCACTGTAGATCATTAATCAATATCATAGATCACGTCAATATATAATTCCTGTTCCAAGGCATAAATCTTGCCAGCAGGCCAAAGACAGGCATAAAGACTCTCGATTGGCAGAATACGGGAGAGTCTCGAGAATAATCACTCGAGTATTCAAAAGTATGCTGTAACTAGGGAATATTTCACATGCGTATGCTTGTTCGACCCAAAAACAAGTAATTAATTGACTCACTAATCCAAATCAGACTTTTAATGTGCTGAGGCTGGTGGCCCTAAAGTGTGGTAAAGCGATTTACTGTTGCTAAAAGAGTAAAAGTAACCCTTTGAAGGTCTCTAATGTCGCTCAAAGTGAATTCTTTCTTGCTAAAGTAAATCATTGAATGTCTCCCATGTCAGTTTAAACCTTGTCAATGAACTTAAATTAGTCATTTGTCTGAACACAATATGATCAAAATACAGAATACATGCATAACTAATTAACTTTATAGCTAGCTGCTCATTAGTAAATTGGTAGTTCCAAGAAATTGAGGCAGCTAAAGCAACATGGATTTGTTTCAAGTATCCAATGAAGATGCGATTTAGGCGGCTGAGCCACTTTGTCCCCCTCGTCTTGCGCATTCTTTTGGCATCAATAGGGAAAAGGCATGCCACAATAAAGATACTGTGAACAGCTGCCATGGCTAGCTACAGCGGCGTCGACCACTTTGTTCTTTCCAGGGTTGCCACTCGTCCTTTCCTGAAACCATTAATTTAAATTAATGTGTAAACACCATATGCTTATACGAATTCTGCTAGGCATTCTCATCGACCATTAACGAAGTAACAATTGAGGCAAAATTAATGACTATTCGGCGGGCATACCTCTTGATTAATGGAACCTAACCCTTGAGGAAAATGCGCGTTGAAAAATTTGTCATACCCTGACTGGCAGATGCAGCCATCCAATTCAATTCCAGCACTGCTCACTGCAATATTCCCAGCCGGATATCCAGTGCCACAAAGATTTGGAAATGAAGATGGAGGCACTTCAGCTAAAGATTGTGACTGATTTCTGTAATTCCAACAGATGACGACACGATATTGGCAAACATTGCTACCAAAAACATTTGTAGAATATACAAAAATATGATAATAGGACTATAGAAATTAAGAAAGACCTCAAGGACTGAAACCCAGTTGAAGTAGAAAAATTATTAGTGGTCAGAACGCTAGTATCATACTGTTGAGGCCAATTCTCCAGGCAATAATTGGAACTTGCAGTTGGTGGATGTAGTGCTGGCCCTTTCTAAAAGCAAAATGTCGCACGTTTCTTTAGCATGTACAGATTACTTATCCATATGGAAATCATATTACATAATTAAGAGTGAATCTTACCTTACGGAAACGAACAAGTTTCAAAGTGTCTTCCAAGATGCCCTCAAGAAATTCAGCCTCACTTACTGATATTATGCTACTTGGACTCCTTAAAAAATACCTGAGAAGGTCAATCAATTTTAATTGTAATATATATATGTTCTTCGTTGGAATTTACAGGTTCTAATATTTGGAAACTTGTATCCATACTGCAATTGTTTCTCCACATCTTCCAATTGAGCACTGTACGTCCGGATTTCGTTTTGAATTTCCTGCAATATTTTCTTTGGAATATTAATTTACGTCTGGGTATTAATTACACAGAAGGCCAAGTAATTCACCGACATACATACCTCCAACCGAGAGTCTATACTTATTTTGCTTTCTCTGTCACTGTTTCTGTATGAGGGTTGATGGCGGAGCTCAGCTTCCAGCCTCAACTGAGCGATAAGCCGGCGAACTAACTGTTCATCCCCCATATTAATTAAGAATAGTTCGTCAATTTCACTATATAATTCATCGAGAGCATGTTATATGTCTATGAGCTCGTTAATTACTCACCTCTTGATCACGCAGCCTTTGTTATCGAATGACACATGAAAAATTACAAGAACATTCATGTCAAAAGGAAAGGCATCAAAGACAAGACGAATGCTTAAACTAGATAAATATTTCTAAAATCACTGCTTGATTTTCTTTCATGTATGGATTACAAAGGACTAATTGAGTACCGTCCACGTTGATGATGAGGAAGATCGGTATAGCGCATGAAGATCTCTTCTAACCTAAAGGAGAAAATACAATGAATTAGCCAAAATTTAAGCATGACATGCAAAGATTAAAGAAGAAGACTGAGTAAACCTTTTCTTTCCATCAAAAAGAAATAATTTTCCAGCTGGGGAAAATATAATGAGAGCAACCTCGACATCACAAAGAGTTGAAAGTTCATAAGCTTTCTTGATAAGACCATTTTTTCTTTTGGCAAAAGTAATATGCCTGTACGTTTTGTTTTCAATCTTCTTTAGTTGTACCCTAACTCTCCCCATTTCTCTTTCTCCTTACTGGGTTTCTGCAATTTGGTCCTAAATTTTCTTAGAGAAAGTACAGAATGAATATATGATGCCCATTTGAGACAGCTTCTGTTGGGTCCACACCATAATTATGGTTTATGCATATCTTCTTAGTTGTCAACTACCATATATTTTAGATTCCTTTGCTCTCCAACTTATGTAGATTCTCTCTTAAAGACCTATTAATTGAAGAATCGCCCGTGGTTTTGATTAATGCTTTTGGTTTTGGAAAGCATATCATAGCTTCCTGCCACCATTCAAATTTGGGAATTAAATTGTAGAGACCAAATTTTAGGTTGTAGACAAGTTTTTAAAATATAAATATATTAATAACGGATAAAAAAAAATGTGTTGAATTAATTTTAAATTTTAATTTTAATTTTTTGTCAAGTTTTAAAAATTTTAACTAATTATTTATGTTATTATTCTTAATTCGAGAATAATTATTATTAAATTATAATTATACGAGTATTCACAACTTATATTTCTTTCAAAAATAATTTTTACTTGATAATTAATATTATTTAGTTTAATATTATTATATAAAATAATATTTATTACTTCAAAAATTATTTTATAAAATATACATACATACATACATACTTTGTCATGAATGTCATTTGAATTTTCAAAGGATAATATAAATTATTACATTAAAAATTACAAATGCAGTTGACAACTAACACTCGTATCATATGCAATCAGTTTCAACGCAGAGTAGGGAATAATAGCCAATCAATTTGAACTGAGGTCACCCCTTCAACAAACGTTAATCGTATTGATAATCATGACAAGTGACCGTCGATTCGATTTTTTGGATGGGGTCCACTGCCTGTTCTCTCTTGAAATTCTTAACCTCAGCCTACCATTCAAATGATAAGGACAACTACCCTGATAGTTGGCAGCCAAACAGTCAGCTGTGTGTGTTAGTTGGAGTAATTGCATTGCGTGCGTCATAGAATACAGTAAGGGAAGGAACAACTTAACTGAAGGTCTTTCTCTCCTCATCATGTGGCTTGTGTTGTGTCTATCTTTCGTGTTATCTTCCTCATGTCATGTCTAACTCACCTGTCAAACTCTAAGCTCATTACTTTGCCCGGGCTTAATCTTCTGAAAATGCACCTTCTTCTTCTTCTTCTGGAATCTACGTTCAAAATGGGAGTTTAATTTCTCATGCGTTGTTGAAGAATCCTAAGGAATCGAGCTGCAGCGAAATTTGAGGTAATTTAGGTGCATTTTTTCTGTCAATCTCGATATTATATCGTATTTATGCTTGCCAAAAAAGGAAGAATGGAAAACTCTAATGTTAATTAGCTGCAATTGTAAACACTGCATGCGCACAGTCAACGTTCTGTCAACACTTGTCCCTATATTCTTCAGGGCTTGATGACTGGTTGAAAAAGTGCATCCCTTGTAATGCTTACTCATTAGTTCCTTTTGCTTCTTAACAAATACAGTTTGAGGAGGGAAAGCGAAGACAGCAGGGGAGAAGACGAACAAACGCAGTGTTCAACATTAGAGACGGAGCAGCATGAATCAGCTGAGACTTGATTTCGGCAGATCTCAACTTTTGAATTTAAGAACAGCCAACGAGGTAATTAATGAACGTTTCAACTACCACAATCAAACTTGAATCAGTTATCGTAATTGTAACTGCTTTTGTAGGATGATTTTGGGTTTTACAATTGACAGGATGATGTGGTTCAATGGTCTAATGCTTTGACTTTCTTTGCTCGTTTAGTCGCCCTTATTGCAATCTTAGGTAAGCAAAATATATAACACGCGTCCCTGAATTTCTATAATGTTTCTCAACTGTCCCTTTCAAAATGCAGCATTACTATTATTAGTAATACTCATGATTTTGAAATGCATCGCCGATTTCGGTGACGAGGGGATGGCAGTGGAGACAGCAGCTGGTGAAACAAACCCATTAACGGCAGGAAAGGCAGTGCCATACTGGACATATGGAAGCTGTGATAATGATTTAGAGACTGGAAATTGCACTAGTAGCTCATCCGAGGAGTTGTACGATGGCAAGATCTGTGTAATTTGCTACGATGAGCAAAGGAATTGTTTCTTTGTTCCCTGTGGTCACTGTGCCACCTGCCGGGATTGTGCTCAGAGGTATACAATTCAGAATTCTGCAAAATGTCAACTGTTAAGTGTTTTGAATAATTTAGAGATGATCTTATCTTCTGATATTCATTTCCCGCAGGATTCTTAACGGGGAAAACAAGACGTGTCCTGTTTGTCGAAGATTGATTGGCAAAGTAAGAAGACTTTTTTCCCCATAGATTAAATTTACTTTGTCTTGACTGAAATTTGTATTCTGGGTCCGAGGGATCCATAAACTGCCTCCGTTTGGCTAAAGCTTGTTAGTAAATTGATTATACCAAGTTCTTGAAGTCCAGACTTTTAGCATGAAATTTTGATGAACGATGTCGTATCAGATTAGTAATGGCCATCTTGATCGACACTGTCTATCATTTATTTTCATGACAATTAGAGCACGACCTCGATAACTAATTGTTCAAAATAAATAAATAAAATAGTAGATCGATTGCACTGAGTTGAATTCATTGCGGCCCAGCCCATCTTCATCAAGCACTGGTCTGCCTTTCGTGGACCATAAGCCGATCGTGGACCGTCTGCTGTCGGGACACAGCGCCCAATTGGGCCAAAGATACCGAGACCACAGCCATTCACACTTGGACAAACGACAGACAGCAGTAATATGTAGCATAAACCATCGCAGTCCTGGCAATTGGCAAGCCATGATGCCGTATTATAATTTCAAGATCCAACGAGTGTGTGAGTCTCTGCCTACTTCAAATAAAAAAAAAAATAAATAATGTTAAAAATATTATATAAAATAACTAATTTACTCTATATTACAAAACTTCACGAGTTATAATTACAATCAACAAAAAAAAATATATTTTTTATCGTAATAAAATTTTAAATATTTTATTTGACCGTCTATATAATATGCCCGAATCAACGAAATGCAATTAATTTATTTAGAGAGAATAATAAGTAGCAAAATGTGTAATATAGAAAAAGATAACACTCTTTTATACAATAGTATTTAGTTTAAGTATTAAAATAAAAATTTAAAGTCAATTTAAATTTTAAAAATTTTTACTTTTTACTAACTTAAAAATTTTGTAATTTTGAAAATTTACTAAAATAATTAAAGATTTAGTAACTCTCAAATATTATTACAAATATTTAAATTTAAAATATAATAATAATAATAAATTAAAAACCATTACCTCCTACAGATAAAACACCATCTGGTGCAAGTCCTTTTTCTCTTCATGAATATATTAGGGGGGGTAGTCCCCATGAAAGGGGAGTTAGCTAATTGTTTTCAAATGGGGTTATGTTTTACCTAACCTACTTGTTGCAGAAACTTGAAAATGATAGGTGATGGGGGAGGGAGGGAGGGAAAGGGACGAGCTCTACCCAGTTTACTTTATGCAGAATATTTTGAGCGAGTGTTTCCAACCCTTTTCGTTTGATTCTTTTTCTATGGAAATTGAGCTTCTCAATCCCAGATGCAGATGGTCCATGGGGCTCCTTATGTCATAATACATCTGCCCTTAGAATAATCAATAGTTTTAAGCAAATAAACACACTTATTATAGCAACCAAATTACGGTTTAATCTTTGGCAAAGTTGGAGCTGCATGTTTGCGGGGGCAGTATTCATTTTCTTTTAAGTTTTTAAAAGTCTAATGCTAAGTACTAGAATTCTTTGTAAAAATTTTATTTGAATTATACTCTTTTAATACTGATTAATTTTTTAAAAAATAATAATTTATTAATTTCATAAATAATATCAAAATCATATGATCATGGACGGACTCTTTTGTGAAGATTTTATAGACCCTGCAAGATACAGTATCAAATATCATAAAAAAATTTTTTGGGTCTTGCTCTCTTGACAATAGTAACTCAAGGTCCGACATTAAGGAAAGAAAATGTGCCAAATTTTGAACGTAATTGGCTCTCATGTCCCTTGACCATCCTCCTTATCCCAATTATATGCCAACAGTTGCAGTGAATGCTTTATCAAAAGAAGTAGAGAGCGCCACAAAATCTTTTTGTTTTCATTGCTGATAATGTCGACATAATGACAACCGAGCCCAAGAGAGCATTCAACAGCTCTGATTCCTTCTTTTTTTAATCCGCTCGAGCAAGTTGCCATCAGCCGCTCTTTAGTTTTCTGATTCCAAAGCCATTCCCGATTTCCCATGCCATGATATGGAATGTATGATAATGATTGATCGAGTTCGCTGCTTTTGATACTCATGGAATCCCCTTAAATGTCCTTAATTTCTCTGCTAAAAAAACAGCCCTTTCATGTTTCCAAGACAATGCATTGCACCCTTGATGTAATGCGTAAACAAATTTGTTGTTATTTGAAAACTTACCCCGTTATTTTCAATAAATTATACATATTGTCCGTAAGTAATATTTATTTTCAAAATAATCCCAACTTTGTTTGTATTTTTTGTTCTATGATCTTTACAATTTTCTTTCCCATCTCCTTAAGTCTTACCCGACCTTTAAATACAATTTAAAGACCAAATTAACACTGATTATTACTGTCGTTAAAGAATTAATTTTTGTTGAATGGTTATAAATTGTAGGTTGGCTATTTTCTTTATATAAACTTTGGAAAAAAATAATAATTATTAATATTAATAATAATTTAATTCGTTAATGCAAGTGCTTAATGATATTCAATCTTAACGAGAAAGATTTGGTTAATCTCTAAGAATTATTGACGAATTTTGTACTCAAAAACACAAAATTATATAACAAGTTTAATTGTGATTAATTATTTGTAGTATCTATTATGAATATTTATAAATATTTAATTAATTATTTTTTAAAATAAATTAAAATAATAATATTTAAATAATAATGTACTGACAATATAAATTTGTATTATTAAATAATAATTATTAATATTTTAATATATAATTTTTTATTAATATTAGTTTTTTATTATTTGATTAGAGCGTAAAATTTAAAATTTTATTAAAAATTTTTGGAATATCTGTACAAATTTCTTAAATAAATTATTATTAAATTGAATCCAATGTCATCATTCCTAATTATTAACTTTTATTGCGACTGAGAGAAGTGGAAACCTTCTGGGCTCCAGTGTAATAATCAATGTACCAGAGCGTGACTAACAGTAGTAATGATAGCGCGTGGCAAAGCATCTAAATGTTATTGAAAAAAAAAAAAAAAGAGGTCAAGAATTTTGAACTCATCTTTGTCGTTATATTACCGAGGAGTAACACAGTGGCCCCGTGCAACCACGAGCCATCCACGACAAAGACTTCCGCATTACTTCTTGTCCCCGCACATATGGCAGCCTCTGAGTCGACCATCCTCGCGTTTTCCACTTTCCTCGTCACCCTCCGAAGAGACACTCACTAACAATTGATGCCACGTCGTTTTGCCACGTCGAAAATTTGCAAGATAATCTCTCATTTTAAAAATAGTAATATTTCACTTTCCGTTCCTGATCGCGTGGTCCATCAACGGCTGAGATTATTTTAATGTGCAAAATTACGGAAGTGGACTGATGGCTTTGGCAATAGCTCGGTGGTTGTGAGTGTTTTGCTTGGAGTGACATCTAAGACACATTCGATTTGCCCGAACGACACCTTTTGTCTTTACATAAGCACTTCTATCGTTCACTTGCAGCGTGCCAGGCACATAATATCATTATATTGATCGCATTGACAAAATCACCCCTGAAAGATACGTGAATTTACGAATCCATCCCTGTACTTCCCACGTGTCATAGCTCCCACGAAATTTGTAGGATCAAAACGCATGCAATGGACAAATTAAATGGAAGGATGGGGATGGGTAGTTTTACATGATTTTCAAGTTGCTCCACCTTAACGATAAACCAGAGGCACAGCGAAGCAAATCAAAGCATATACCTTGTCAAAATCAGAGCTTTTTTGTTTATTTACAGCCATGCCGCCGCAAGAGCACCAGCACGAACACGAACAACCGCTGTTAGAGGACGACAGAGTGGAAACTGCTTACGACTCAGCCGAAAAAGTCGTGATAGTCGGGATTGACGACACCGACCTCGACAACCTATCCCAAGCGCCGCCGTTTTCATGGAAGAAGCTCTGGCTTTTCACCGGTCCCGGCTTCTTAATGAGCATCGCGTTTCTCGATCCGGGCAACTTGGAGGGGGATCTCCAGGCCGGCGCGATTGCCGGTTACTCGCTGCTGTGGCTGCTGATGTGGGCTACAGCTATGGGGCTGTTGGTCCAACTTTTGTCGGCTCGGCTCGGCGTGGCAACTGGACGCCACTTGGCTGAGTTGTGTCGCGAGGAGTACCCCCCCTGGGCCCGGATGGTGCTGTGGGTCATGGCTGAACTGGCGCTCATTGGGGCCGATATTCAGGAGGTTATTGGAAGTGCTATTGCACTTAAGATTTTGAGTAATGGGGTTTTGCCTCTCTGGTCTGGCGTTATTATCACTGCTCTTGATTGGTAAGTTTTAAGTTATTTTTGGTTGATTTTTGCATTCATTTATAAAAATAAAAAGAAGATAAAACGGGTTCTTGAGGTTGTTGACGTGTTCATTTGGATAATTCATGTGCATTTTAGTTGATTAAAGTATTTTTTAGGATGTGCTTAATGAATTTTAAGGAATTCTATTGTCTGACCGATTCAAAACTGTATTGGGTTGAAGCCATTTTATTAAATATAATGATAGATTAGTTAAATAAAGGAATGTATTAATAGCTTGAACTTGGGTGCCCTCAATATTCTATTTGAAATATGTTGCTAGCTTTGTTTGGTGTCCTATATACATCTGGAAAAGAACAAATTTTGATTGTAATTTTTTCTTATGACAAATTATTAAAGTTGGAAGTTCTAGATTTAACTTTTCATGATTCTTTTACATTTTTCTCGTGACTGAGTTTCCGTAAAATTTGAGTTTCATTATCAATTACGTTGACTTGATTTTTATCTTTCATCCTGCTTTTACAGTTTTATCTTTCTGTTTCTTGAGAACTATGGTGTTAGAAAATTGGAAGCTGTTTTTGCTGTTCTCATTGCAACAATGGCAATATCATTTGCCTGGATGTTTGGTGAGGCCAAACCTAGTGGCACTGAGCTTCTGCTTGGTGAGGAACTCTCTTTTGGTGACGTATAATTCTTTGATAATATTCTCACAACCATGGTGCACTGTTAAAATGATTTATCTTTTGCAGGTATTTTGATTCCAAAACTTAGTTCAAAAACAATACAGCAGGCTGTTGGAGTTGTTGGTTGCATTATCATGCCTCATAATGTGTTCTTGCACTCTGCTCTTGTACAATCAAGAGAAGTTGATCACAGCAAGAAAGGCCGTGTCCGTGAAGCTCTCAGATACTACTCCATTGAGTCCACTCTTGCCCTCGTAGTTTCATTTATAATCAATCTGTTTGTTACAACTGTTTTTGCAAAGGGGTTTTATGGTACTGAGCTGGCTAACAGTATTGGCCTTGTAAATGCCGGCCAGTACCTTCAGGAGAAGTATGGCGGTGGATTTTTCCCAATTTTATATATTTGGGGTATTGGGTTATTAGCAGCTGGACAGAGTAGCACTATTACCGGCACTTATGCTGGGCAATTTATCATGGGAGGTTTCTTAAATTTGAGGTTGAAAAAATGGCTGAGGGCATTGATAACACGGAGTTGTGCAATTGTCCCAACGATGATAGTTGCTCTATTTTTTGATACCTCTGAAGACACACTAGATGTTTTGAATGAATGGCTAAATGTGCTGCAGTCAATTCAGATCCCTTTTGCTCTTATCCCACTTTTATGTTTGGTGTCCAAGGAGAATATCATGGGCACTTTCAGAATTGGCCCGGTTCTAAAGGTATGTTTATAATTGCTTTGTTCTGTATCTGGGTCATTACTCCCTTGATGACAATCAACTAAATGCTAAAAAACAGTGGCATATTCATGTTCTCTTTTTAGCTTTGAGAAGATCTAGTGTTGATTGAGATAGGTATGTCTAAAGAATCAAATGGTTTGAATTGAAGTTCATATTCTCAGTGTTTCTCGAAGATTTTAAAGAGTTTTACATTGTTCAGTGGGTGAATTGGTGATTGATCAATCAATGCTTATTTTGCTGATTTTCTTTTGTGAAATATTTACTTGATTTGGTCTGCCTTGTTTCATATGAATATGCTTTATTAAGAGAATGTTAAATTGGTTCTCTAGTTATCAAGAGAAAATAGGTGAGATCAACTTGACAGAAAACATCCGTGTAAGGGTTGTAGGGCATGAAAGTAGAGTTTGGTACCTTCAGATTTTTGTGGCCTAGTGTAGTCTGTTTTTATTTGTTGAAAATGAGACCACCCCCTTTTCTGTAGTGGAGATATGCTTACTGCTAAACCTGGTGACAGATCTGATTCTCAACACAAATTTTATTTTTACTTGTCTATATATCTCTTATATTGCGATTGAATTATTTTTACACTGACTCCCGATTTTCAATCTATTCGTGTGGGTGCTCAGTTGGTTCAACTGATAAAACAGGTCCGGGTTTGAATCTTGCTCGCACCAGAGTTTGGGGGGATTGGTTTACATTATATATTACTATTTAAAAAGAGTTTTCTTTTCTTATTTCATTTTAAAAAATCAATTTATTTGTGAGTTATCACATACCCTGAAGAGAATTTTGAATTGTCCGCCCCATTTCCTTTACAAGAGGAGCAAGTATAGACAGGGAAACGAATTCCACTGAGCAGACTGCTAGAAACCTATATGAAGTTGAAGCTACAAAACATAATTCTAGGCATTATTGCTTCTTTGTTTAGCTTATTGCGGGCAAATCCGAATGGATCTCTGTTTCATGGAATTTCAGTTTCTCTGTAGTAGATTTGAACTGCTTAAATCTATTGTTTTTCATATAAGAATGTTCACCTTGCTATTAAACATCATCGAATATTTGTTCATTCATTCACATTTCTCTCTTTTTAAAACTTCCGTTCCCCCCACTGCAGGCGGTTTCATGGCTTGTGGCGGCGCTTGTTATAGTTATCAACGGATATCTTTTGCTGGAGTTTTTCTCCTCTGAAGTGAATGGCATGGTATTTACCACTGTCGTATGTGCTCTCACTGGTGGATATGTGGCTTTTATAATTTACCTTGTTTCTAGGGGCATTTCCTTTTCTAGTTGGCGTGGTCAACCCAATCAGATACGAGGAACTGAGTAATCAGATCTCCAAAGACCCTGCTGGTTGCAGAATATTCATATTATGCTACATATCCTTAACTTTGCAATTCTGGTATATTGTCAAATTGCATTTGCACAGCAATCCTTTGGCGCTTATGCAAGCAGAGCAGAGCCATTAAAGTGTTGCTCATGCTTCTGATCTAGCTATGTACAAACTCAAGCTAATGGGCACTAGGCCTCCTCCGTGCAGTTTGAAATAACATAGGGCGGTTGTTTCTGTATAATACAACTTGTCCACTGCTGTATGCAGGGGACATAAACTAGCTGAATCTGCAATTAAAACTCAAGTTGTCATGAGTATGTAGTTTTGATGCTGTAATGTAAACTAGTAGCCAGCTGGTTCAAATCTCATCTTAGGAGATTTTCTGTTACATTTTGAGTGTGTGTCTGTATATGTATATGTATATGTATGTATGTATGTATGTATGTATGTATGTCACTGTATCAGTCAAAAAAAGTCAATTCCAACAATAGAGGGTAACGACATGAAGGCAATGTTTCTAGTAAAACTCTAGTTTGTAAGTAAAGGTAACGATGGTGAATGCATATTTTGTATGTTATTTTCTCCCAATTATTGATTTTAATGATTTGATTAATTGTATGCAGTAATTGGTTGCATGCAATTGGTTCAGTGAAATATTTATTTTCTTTAAAAAAATAATTCAACAAATAAGAAATGAAGAAAATGGTACTATAGAAAAATCTTTCTATAGTTATATTTTATATAAGAATAGGCGTTATGTAATTATAAAAAAATTTAATTTTAATTTGTGTCGGTTATAAATAAAAATAAATTATAAAATTTTTATATCAATTTGTCTTCGTACAATAATAATTATACGTACATTATAAAAAATTTATATTATATTATATTAAAAAAAATATTTTTTAAAAATTATTTGAGACAATAATTTATTATTGTTACAACATTTTTAAATTTACGAATATATAATAACTCATAAGTATGAACACTTTCTATTAAAGTTTAAATTTTTTTATTTTTTAAAATATGTTTAAAATTTTTTAGTACGAAATTTTTTATATTTTTATACTATTATTCTTAACATTATCTCTCTTTTTTTTTACTTGACTAGTTATAGTAATAATTTCTACGACTTATTACTCATGTTGAATATTGAGAAAAGCATTAATATTCATTTAATTAGTATAATGAAGTTGTCAAATGTAATCACTCAATTCTGAAATGATTTCCTAATTTTTTACTTTTATTTTACATATAACTTGCCATTCATCAATATTAAATGTTTTAATTTTGTAATACTTAAAATAATTAATAATTATATACGACTTCACACAATTATTTTTATAAAAAAATTTAAAATTTTATTAACAAAACTTATATTTGTTGGTTTCAAAATAAAATTTTCTATTCGTTTTAAAGGTTGATGATTAAAATACTGATGATAACATTTTTAAAAATTTCTAATAATGCCATTATATGATTGAATTTTAGAAAATAAAAATATTTATAAATGAGGTAAAAATTAATCAACAATCTTTTAAGTCCTCACACTAATTAAATTTAACTAATAATTTTGATAATTATACTTTTGCTAAATTATAATCTTCTTGTAGTAATAAAAATAGTTTAATCTCAAGTTACAACTATACAGAGGTTTCGTTGTATTTAAGATAAAATATAATTATTATGATTACAATTAATAATAATAATAATAATAATAATATCAGATCATGCTGGAATTGAACAAATTAAAATTTCAATCCCAAATGCTTGTGGATTTGTGGGCCTTTAATGGAGTCTGCAAATCGCAAACATTAAAGCCCATGAATATTTGGGCGTTAGGGTTCATGCGAACAACAAGAGCTTCAACTTTGGTAATCAAATACTCATTTCATCCGAAAAATAATAATAAGAAAATAAAAAATTTTAATTATTTTTTCCGCGCCATTTCCTTTTGTTCCATTAATTCGCTTCTTCTACGCCACAACCTTCATGAATATCAACGGTTTCTTTTCTCTGGATTAAGGTTCGGTATCTGTGTATTCATTTTATTTTTTTGCATTTTTCATTGATTTAGGGTTTATAATTTTTATTGTTCTGCCGAGCTTGGTTTTCCGTGCGGCATTTGTATTGAACTTTAGTAGGTGTGTGAGACTGAGAGTGAATGTAGTTCTAATGAAAAGTGGTTTTCTGTTGTTTATCATTGGCTGGCATCAAGTTTTAGAGAAATCCTTTTTCAGTAGAACTAGATTGGATATAAACCGACATGATCGATGACATGGTACTATCATGGAACCTCGGTTAAATAGTTATTTACATACATTATCATTTGTTGTGATATTTCTTAATATAGGATACTAAGTGATAGTTTCATGTCATCTACCACATTACTTGGATATAAACAGCTTTTTAATTATAGGATTATTCATCTTTTTATTGTGTTTTGTCAACTATAGAATTTAGAGAGATGTGATAGTGTTTTTCTTTTCTATTTGTTCTTTGTGATGCATGTTTGTGTTATGATATTAAGCATATGGATGATTTTTTCTGTCAGCATCGTCGTGTTTGACATTATTATTGAAAAATTATGACATTTTTGTTTTAACATGGTTGTTTCTGAAATATAGATTTTTATTTCTATCCAGTACTATGATTGACTTTCTTGTTTTGCTTGTTTGAAGTAATGATGTAGAATTGCTTTTGTTTATAGTATGGTGGAACCACAAATATAGGTTTGTGCCATTTGTACTATATTTTCTGTTATGTAATTAGAGGTGTTAGGTGACTCTGCAAAGGCATCTGATTTTATCCAGCTGAATAGTTCGCTTGTCCAACTTGCTTAGTTAAATTGAAAGCAGCATTTGAGCCTTGCTTGAATTCCAGTCAAGCATTGCCATGCCTGCTTGACATGGATTACCATTCCTTAGCCAGGATGAACCCATATGTGTTATTTCTCTCTTGACACCATGCTTAAACTGAGAGAAGGGCAAAGAAGTAGGAGCAAATACAGAAACTGAACTTGACTTCTCTTTACATCACTCATTACCTTTTCTTCCCTTTTAATTATTTGTTGAACACAATCGAAGGGACTGTAAAGGCAAAGAAATTTGATATTTAGTTTAATAATTGTACTTGGATGTTGCTTAGAACTAAGAACATCATGTGATAGATGCGCGCGTGCGTAATTTTCTGACCATAACTCTGTGTGTGTATGTGTGTGTGTAATTCTGACCATAACTGACGAGAAAAGGTTAAGATTTATGTCAAGACTTACCCATTTGATGGAAGGTTTTGATATTTTTGTTTCTTGTGCATTGATGTTTGAAGTACATAGCAAAATGTAAATAAAGATAATAATAGAGGAAGATGGTCAAAAGTAATTTTGATAGTTGTGCCACTTTTGCATTTTAAATAGTTTTAAAATTAGTTTCCGGGTTTCTATAAAAGAACCAAGAAGGATCCAGTTGGTTTGCATTCAGAAACGGAGCACATTTTTAATCCTCACTAGCCATTAGACCAGTGGTCAATGGTTAAAAATTTAAAATATTGGGTTTGCCTAATGACCCTTGTTGTAAATAAATAAATTTTGAACGGACCAGGAATATGTTGTGAGGAAATTGGCTTAAGAATTTAATTTATCTTGATGGTAAGTTTTTCTTTGAAGTAGGCTGAAGAAACAGTTTTAACTTCCGACTCTCAATTCAAAAAGGGGAGAGGTACTATTTTGCTTGGTATTTTGTTGAGTATATTTTCTTTGTATTTCTTATTTCATTAATTCTTGTTTGTCTTTTGATAGAGAGGCCTTCTGAGTGTATTTTGACCATCTACTTTTCTCATTGCCTATGATTTTTTTTGATCTTCAATGGCTTATGTAGAATTGCTCTAAGGAATTGGAACTTTGCATAACCATGACTTTTGTGGAACAAAATTTGGCAAATGATACTGCATCCTCTCTGACAGAACAACTTAGTAAGGCATTTCTTGAACTTGAAGCTTGCAAAAATGCATCTGATGACAAGGTTCAGCAGAAGGTGATTGAAGAACACTTCCGCAATTTTGAGTCAATGTTGAAGACAAAATCTGAAGAGCTTGATGCAAAGGAGAAGGAATATGAGGAGAAAGAGCCCAAAACTCATGCATTGCTTGTGGAAAGAGAGGCAGCCTTTGCTGCTAAAGAGCAAGACTTCATAGATCGAGTGCAGGAGCTTAAAGATGCTGCTGTTGCTGCCATTGTAAATGCACGCACAAATTACCAACAGATATCCTTAGATCCTGTTGATAGTGGAGACAATCAAGACACTAAGATAAGCAGCTCTGTTGGTGACGCAAAATCCCCAGAGGAAGACTTTCCTCGTGAGAGGGGCAAAAATGATAAAGGTGTGAATTTTAAGCCATGTCGAGAACTAACACAATTTTGTGAGCAGATGGATGCAAAAGGGCTTCTGAATTTTACCTTGGAGAATAAAAAAAATCTGGATGCCATTCGTGAGGAACTTTCTGTTGCACTGGAAAGTGTGACAGAACCAGCCCTTCTGGTGCTGTATCTGCTGGAGGGATTTTACCCTCCTGATGATACTAACCAACCATTGGATGAGAAGGATGCTGCCCTTCAGGGTATGCACAAATCCTGTATCATGTTTTTAGAAGCCATGGCTGCTTTATTTGCAAGAATTGACCCAGGTGCTGATCACCTTCCGAACCCTGAAACTAAGCAGCAAGCCAAGGCAATTGCTGCTGAGTGGAAGCCTAAGTTGGCTAGTGCATGCATTGATGCTGCAAATGCAAATTCATTGGAAGCAGAGGCATTTTTGCAGCTTCTTGCAACCTTTAGGATTGCTTCGGAGTTTCATGAAGAAGAACTCTGCAAGCTTGTTCTTGTAGTTTCTCACCGCAGGCAGGCACCTGAGCTTTGCCATTCTCTTTGGTTATTGCATAAAGTGCCAGGTTGGTGTTTTTTATTAACTAACCTGATGGTGTGTGGAGACTGGACCTCCATTTCCCGCAAGATATCTCTCACACTTAAAAGGGCATGATAGTGTGTTTTCTGAGAAATATGTTGTGCTGCTTGGTATAATATTTCTGCCAATACTAGGAGTGTCTACCGGTATCTGATATGAAATTTTCTAAGCCTCTTCCTGTTTTTGCTGGGATTATCGACACTTTGGTTAACAACAGAATGCAAATTGATGCCGTACATTTTATTTATGCTTTCCAGCTTAATGCAAGCTTTCCTCCTGTGCCACTCCGAAAGACATACTTGAAGGATTTAAGGAGAAATTCGCAAGGAAAGGGTGGGAATTCAGGTGGTGGTGCTGGTGCACGGGTTTGTTTTCATCTTTCAGAAAGATGACCGAGTGATGGCAGGAAGTTCCTCTGTGACTAAACACTTAATGGGGTTTTTTTTCTTCTGTTTGTACACAGAATGGTGCAAATGCACAAGAACTTGCAGCTCTGAATGCTGTAATTTGTTGTGTTGAACGGTACAAGCTTGAAGCTGACTATCCACTTGATCCACTTAAAGAAAAGGGTTGCTCAGCTGGAGAGGTCCAAATCTGAATCTGATAAGAGGAGGGGTAGGGATTTTGGTAAGCATCAACGATCCAAAAAGCAGAGAATCAGTAGAGGGTATCGAGGTTTCCATGCTCCTGGTGGCAATGCTGCTGCCAGCAGGCAGCCTCCACCTGTTTTTGCGGACAGGGCAGTTTTTGGAGGAATGCCAGGGAGGTATCCTCAGACTGCTCCAAATATGATTTTCAAGTTCCTAGCCACTCTGTACACGCTCAACAAACAAATAATCAAAGGTTATTCTACCATCCCCAAAATGATGGCGTTTCTCCGAGAGTGTACAATGCAGCTCCGGCTGATCACGACGGTCATATGGGTAGTGTATTTCTTCCTTCACACCACCCATATGTGTAAGTTTTATAAAATTACTCTAAGTATGTTTTGTCGTAAAGTTCCGTGGATATGCAGGAAAACTCTTTTGCCCATGGTGCCATTATCTATTGTTGTTAGGAGTGTTCTTACCAAATGCCATAAAATTCAGTCTATTGCAAGATTCAGTCATCATTTTGTTTCGGTTTGACCGTGGATTCTGGTAAACATGCAAGATAGACATCTATGGCACCTACTGTACATTGGGAAGCCTTTAAATGTTTGTTTATGTCCTTGTAGTTACAGTCGGCTTGAAAATGACAATTGAGAAGCTGAACGACCAGCGGCCATTCTCGGTAAATTTTTATTTATTCTCACAAAATTTTTATATATTTCTGTAAAAATATAAAAATTATAATAATTATGTAATAGTATCACGGAATCTCCAAAATAGCCAACACGTACATCGTATGACCCCAGCGTGGAGAAGGAGGTTGCCATGGTTATTCATTGATTAAGAGTCCCTGACTTCCCTCGCTTCCTCTCTCTTTAAGGAAGAGAGAGTCAGAGGCAGAGTCACAGTCAGATTGAGCTATCTTCAATTCGTATTCACTGACATTCCATTTCCTTCTTCCTTTCTCTCGATCCGCACCGTTTTGCACCTGGTAGGCCGAGGCAATCGTTTCCTCTGGTTACCAACATTGTTGCCTTTGTATATTTATCCAATCAAATCCTGCCACCTCCACCACCACACAACTCCACGTTGCACTCGTCTCCCGTGGTTTCGCCGCTGTACCTTTCTTCGCCGAATTTTTCCAGAAGCTTCACGACTTCTCGTCGCCAGCTCTGCAGATCCGACCAGAATGCCTGTCTTGTGTTCCGCCATTATAATATGTGTGAGTAGAGTTAGCACTCTGCACCACTATCGGTTACATAACGGCCTCATATTCGTCTCTTCGTATGTTAATGTCATTTTTCTGCCACATTCTAATTAAGGTCCCATTTTGTTGATTACTCTGTAAATAACCTCTACAAAGTCGATGAAAAATAATTTAACATTTGATGTCTGTACAATACAGATATAGATACGTAGATGCACGGATACATACACAGTCATCCACCTTATGGTGCATTACCGTGTACATGGAACAATTAGTCAATGAAGCGCGATTGGTGGTTGTTGCTCTGTTAATATATAAATAGATAATAGTTCTAGCACACTGAAATTTACAGGGTCATTTTTACCTTTGTGCTTTCTTTGCCATAGTGCATGGGATTGGAAATGAGCTTGTGAAGCAAAAAGTGTGGTACCTAGTGCAATAATAATGTTACTGTGTCTACTAATACACCTTGAGAATTACACATGTTAAATGTAATTTCAATAGTTAAAGCGTTGATCTAACCCACAAGTAGTATCTTAAACCATGGTTGATATGTAATTAGGATGTTACTAACTCATTTCAAATGTGGAAGTCATATTCGGCTGCGCAATTGACTGGATCAATGTTGTGATGTTTGTTTCCACCAGGATCCAGAATTCCAGCCTGACTAGTCAAGCACCCATCGACCTGTAAAATGCAATTTGGATTGCATCTGGGACCATGAAAGGAGACAATGTGTTTATGAGAGACAAGATGCTGAAATGAGTTCTAGCAGCGGTTTCCTTCGCGAGGACATTATATACTTTGGCAATCAAAGTGAACTTGCAGTGTGCTGTATTCGGTTGTGAGAATATTAAAACTGGTGACCTTTATAGCCAACATGCTGATGGCATAATGGGAATGGGTCGAGGTGATACCAGTTTTATAGACCAACTCGTTGATAAAGGTGTGATTGGTGATTCATTCCCGTTATGCTATGGTGGGATGGATATTGGTTGTGGTGCAATGGTTCTTGGTGGTATTTCTCCTCCCAAAGAAATGGTATTTACTTATTTGTATCCTCTCCGCAGGTATGTTTTAAAAATTCTTTTTTTTTCTCCATGGATAAATCCATCTTGCACTTTCCTAACAAGTACATTTGATGCATCTCACACAATTACTCAAGTTTCGGGATGGCAACTGTCCATATTACAATGTTGATTTGAAGGCGATACAAGTTGCAGGGAAGCCTTTGCCTGTTAATTCAAGGGTGTTCGATGGAAAACGTGGAACTGTTCTGGATAGTGGTGCAACATATGCTTATCTGCCAGAAGCAGCATTTCTTGCATCTAAGCATGCGGTAAGATCCTGTTATCTGACTTTCATCACTGACTGTTCCTTTTTCTTGTTTTTCATCTTCTAACCTCACATCAGTTGTACGTTGAGTGATGATGATTGAAAACTTTTGCATTTGTGTTTCCATGGACGTATTTTTCCATTTTGAAGTTGCTTAAGAACCGACATCAATGGCTATAATTTTTATTGATGCTGCAACGAGTTGTTTATTCTTCTTGTAGCTGTTCTCTTCTAATTTGATAATCTAGACTCTTCGTCTAAATAGTTCTACACCCTTGGTCGTGAAACACATCTACACAATGCTTTTTATATCTTTTTTACTGCTTTATGCATGAAGTTTGCTGTTCTGAAACGTAGGAGTAGGACATGGTGTCTACAACATTCTTTGCCGCTGGTATTAGCCATTACCATTACTGCAACTCTTGGATTATGAGACAAGAGACACCAAACCATCAATTCACACAAACCGGTTGATGCAGCCTCACCCGAGCAAGAGCTCCAGCCACTCTAACACTGGTAGTATATTTCGACTTATATCAGACAGAGGAGTTTAAAAAAAAAATATTAAACACCGTATTAATAAAATTAACACGGTGGATTAGTAATTCAGTCGCGCGCAAAAAGCTAGTCAGCTAACATCGTCCACCAGATCAAGACTACAAATATAGCATAACTAACCATTGACTTTGGCAAGGATATTTATAGGGTGGATCCAGGATTCGTCATAGATTGCTTAAGGAATGTGGTAGAAGAAGTTGACATCTATTCTCCGTACATGCATATACATTGAACTGGTAGCCAGCCAGCCAGCCAGCCAGCCAAAGTCAATTTTTCTGACATTTATTCTATCCCCACAGCTGCAATGAGAAAAAGATTAAGACGAAGAATATTGAATATTGTGAATTTATTGAAAAAGATATTAATATTACGAATATATTTTAAAAAAATATTTATTTTTAATAAATATATTTATTTATTACTTAACAAGAAAGAACGTGGCGTAGCAACCCTTCCATATAATAATTTCCAACAATAATAATAATTATTGTTATTTTATTATTAAAATTTGGAATTTTATTACCGTCAACGGTCCATAAGAAATTTAGGTAACCGGCTTTTTGGCGGCTACCTCCAAGAGGGTAGTATCAAAATTCCAGTCAATCCAAATAAGCAAGTACAAATGTCCAAATGGCATTGGCTTGTATTCATAACGAACAATATTCATTATTAAAAATGCATCGAAATGACGAGAATGTCCCTCTCGCTCTTTATATATATTATTTTTATTAAGTAAAAATATTCAAAATTATTAAACCAAAAACCCACCAACAGAGAAATTGAAATCTGGGTCGTCTGCTTTTTTTTCTAGAGAACCGAACACCTAAACCACCTCCTCCTTTCCGTTATTTTCGCTGCATTCAGGTTCCGTTCCTTCTTTCTCTCTTTTAATTTGATCCACTTAGGGTTTCATTTTTAATTTCTCGTGTTTCTTCTTTGGCTGTTTTCTGCGTTTTTTGAGGCTCTGAATTGACGTAACTCCGTTTATTTTTTTCCCTTCTTTTAGAAGATATATTTTTTTTCAATGAACGTGAAGAATCCATATGTAAACCGTGAAACTGATAAATTTATTGTGATTCTTTGAATTGATTGCCTTTGTTTTTGCTTTTATCGTTGAGTTGAAAATTTTCTTTATTGGAGTTGTCAATTTGGGAATGAAATATAAAAATTACTGGGATCTAATTACATGTCTCTTGCATTTCGTGATTGTGGTCTACGTAGTGTGTTTGGTTAAATATGGAGCTGCGCATATGCTGCTTGTGGTAGTTTATGTTTCGGTTGTTTAGTTTACCGTTATCGAAAATGATAGTGGGAGTCCGGTTTGATGTGGCTTCTTTGTACATTCATTGGAAGGCTTAGAATTGTAATTATGGTGTATTTGGATGAGATCCTGTCAATACATCTGTCAAATGTATCAAAATGTTTTTCAAATGTCCAAATTTTGCTTCACTGTCATCTTAAGTAAAGTAAAGTAATTTTTGTCATATTAGGATCCTGTTCCAAGACGCTTTCCACTTAGGATTGATACTGGTTGACTACCACCTTTCTAAGGGTTTCTCAGTAAGTTCCATGATATTTGTATCTAATACTGCTGTTGTAGAGATTTCGAGATTGAGGAAGTAAGGTTAGCAGTCTCAGTGAATTTGGAGGTTGTTGTATGTCGTTTGCTGAGATTAATCTGGTAGAGAATCTTTAGTGTAGAAAATTAGAAGGTGACTGAAAAGAGAGATCAACATGCATGGTACTCTAAAGTGCTTGTGAATATTTGAAGCAAACCTTATCTAATTTTCTTTGGGCCACATTCTTTTAGAAAGTTTGTATAAAAAGTTTCTCTTTGCTCATAGTCTCAACATTTTTATAAATCTGTTTTGGTCATGGACAATTGCAAGTATATTTCTTATCCTTATGTTAGGATGGCCGGTTTATGCTGACTTTTCTGAGTAGTTTGGTTTTGGGTTTGAAGAAATTTTGCAAGTTTTATGTTTATGGGGTTGAGCATTATATCCAAGCCTTCCGACCGTTGGCTCAAATCTTTTCCCTTTTTTGATTAAAAAAAGAAAGTGGTTGTGTTAGGCATCTTTAAAGCATGAAGAGCACACCTTTACATTACTTTCTGTGAAAAGTTTGGGGTTTGTTGAAATGGATTATGTGGTTGATTGGCAGTACTAATTTGGAGAGGAAGTTAATGTTGGATGTAGAAAAGTGAGAATTATAAAAATTTCTTTTCAGTGTTGATTTGGTGGGATCTCTCTAATAAATCATTTAAGGAACAAGGACACTTGGTGCAAGTTCATTTAGAAAAGGAATAGTAGGTGCACGTAATGCTGACAATATTCAACTGAACTAGGCCTCAATACCAGACTAGTTTGGTCTGATTACTAGTCCGGGGCCATCTTGATGAGACTGTTGTTCTACACAAGCTGTTTACCTTTGGCAGCTCTCCTTTATTTGGGTCTATGAGGACTAGCCATGCAAGGGTACATGACATGGCATGCAATGCAGGCCAAATTTGCTGCTGACAACAGAAAGATAAATAAATTGGGCACCTGTCTGGTTTACAAAATAATTTTATTGTACGATTCACTTGAAACAATTTTTCAACATTCATTTTGCCGTATTTTTTTCCTGTCTGAAATTCTAAATTATTTTATCTAGCTCTCTATGTGTATGCATTGAAAAGGATCTGTGTAGAAAAGAGATGTTACAAGAACTACAATGCCTAAATGTAGCCAAAGGATTTGACTGATTAGAATTCAGCTAGCAATAGCTCTGGAGAAAATTGTAAGACATTTATTGTAAACTGACACACTTCCATTTTTTCTCTTTTTTTCTGTTATACTTTTTATTATACTGGAAAAGATAATCATGTAATAAATTTTGAAGGAACTATGCATTTAAGGAGTCTGTTAGAGGAGGCTTCATTCTGTGTGTTAATGCTTGGTTTCTTGTTCATTTCTGGTTCTTTGAAGTTTGCAGATCATGATTCTAAGTGTTGGTTCTGTACAGTGTATTACAAGTTGAAGAATCCGGCTCTTGAGAACCCTTCTTTGTATTTGGTTTCTTCATAGTGTGGTTTCTCAGATTTTTCAGTGGGTGTTAAAGGGGATTTTCTTCATTTTACGGTTTAACGTCGTTTCTGAAATATCAGTAATGCGAGAGATTATTGGTATTTGAAATTGCAGGTTTTTGGTTAAGAAGGTATGTCTCATTCCCTTTTTTAAACCAGCCGATATTCTTGCTGTTTGACTGCTTAAGCAACTTTGGCTAACTTAATTCTGGACAGCTGCAAAAAGTAAACATGTGCAAGACAGCTGAGAAGTCTTCGAGTTCTATTTTCAAAAATCTTGGCAAGTTTGCATGTGCTTCTGCCACTTTATTGACACGTGCGAGCAGTTGAAAGATGAAGCACACTCTAATTAGTTCCATATTAAGAGGATTAAGATGGTTGTTATTCCCTTGAAAAGTTGGGGACAAATTGAAAGTAGTGAATCTGTTAATTGGTTTGAACCTAATAATTTCAGATTACTTTAGGTCATTGGCATAACATGTTTGCTATGTGATCAACCATTTTGGTGGTTAAATTTGTGATACACTCCACAGCAGCTTTTAGTAATTTGTTTACGTTGCTGTCTATTTTTGGTAGTCTGGCCATTTTTGTTTTAACTAATTTTTACTCTTCCATTTTGTTTTTTGGGACTGGTTTTAACTATTTCATTGATGCAGGTGTGATGGAGATATCATTCTTAAAAGTGCTTCTTAGAAAAATCTCTTCGTTTTCCCATTCATCATCTTTTGACAACATAAACTTGGACATAATTCATAAGTATTACCAGAGGGCTGAAGAGATATTAAAGGTTTTGAAGCCAATACTTGATGCCATTGTTGATTCTGAAATAGCTTCTGATGAAGTTCTTAATAAGACATTTGAAGAGTTTGGCCAATCTATTGATGAACTTGGGGAGCTCACTGAAAACTGGCAACCCCTGTCAAGTAAAGTTTATTTTGTAAGTCACAAACTCCATTTTCAGTTTATAGTTTTTGTAATTTTGGAGTGTTTTATCTGACTCATCAAATTAAGGGAAAATCTTTTAGGTGACCTTGTAAATGGTACCATTCTGATGATTATTTGTTTGAAAAATACAGTTATTATTGCATGTTATGTGGTCAATAGCTAGTTTAGCTGGTAAGATCTCATCTCTTGACAGTATCAGGAGATCTTAGGACTGGATCCAGCTCACACCACCACTGGGGGTGATTTGTTTTATAGTTGTGTGTGAGTGTTTTGGATGGGGGTGTAAGGGAGGAATTTAATTTTTTCTTTTTTTAAAAAAAAAAAGCTTTTTTCGTGGTATATTTAGCAAGGGTTAGTGTGGTCATTTTATGCTTTTCTTGCATGTCATAGACAAGGAGATACCTGCTCTGGGAATATCAATAACTCTTTATGTTCCTTGTTCTTTGGGCTCTTCTTCCATAGTTTTCGGTAGATGTATGAAAGAGATACTGTTCTTTCTGCTAAGTTCTAGGTCTATTGTTGTTCATGTTCAACCACCCTCTCAAATTAGTTGCTCTGTTAATTTTCTTTCTTCCAAGAGATTTTATATAGGAGACTATGGTAGTAAATGGCCCATAGAAGTGTCTGTTTCTCCTTCCCCCATTCAAGAAAAAGGCCCATGGAAGTGCTGTGGTGGCTGTGATAGTTGTCACTAGCTGATTAAACTAATGTAAGTAGAGGTGAGTATGATAGCGGTGACAGTTGATGTGTTGATGAAGGTGGCAACAGCTTGTTGTAAAGGTATGTTGGAGATGTTTGTGGTGCTGAAGCTGCTGGTGGTATTCGTGGTGGGTGCTAGAGATAAGCTGGCAGGGAGAAAATGTTTATTTTTCTCTCATTTTTATAATCAGGTGTTGCGATATATAGTGAAAATTTGTTTCAACTAAAGGGTTGTTGCAGAAACTTAACACTTGCAATAGAGAGCCCAGTTCCTATGCTCAACTTAAATTACACCATGCGTGGATGTCTTAGAGGGCCAAGTTTGATATTTTGTTGTGGTTTTAGGAGTTGCTAACTATTCTTAACATATTAGCTGCTCTCGATACTTGTGTTTCATTAATTATAATGACATTTTTTTGAACAAGAATTACCTTTAGGTATATCTTGGCATTGTAAGGTATTCTCTTGACATTGTACTAATTAGCTAATAATAATTTGAAAGATGTCCCCTTCTCTTAATCTATGTATGCAAAGATATAAAATTTCCTTAATGATTCTTCTTTCTTTGTTGTTCAACATAACTGATTATCACTAGTCATGTTTCAGGGCCACACTAAAATTATCAAACCAAGATCTACCCCAACCAATGTGCCTAGGATATCTTACCAAATTGGGCATTTTACCGTCATAATCTGCCATTTGCTCCTGATGAAAATTTTCAAACACCTGCAAACTTCTTTTTGCACCATTATTCTCATGTTACCATAAGATTAGGTGTTGGGAATGGAATTATAACCAGCTATCTTTGGTCATTCATCAACACATGCAGCCCTCTTTGTTTGTTGTTAGCCTGTCTTGTCCCTCACATTAATCTCAGAGCAACCTGTCCCCAATGATCTCTGCCTTACCTGTGAAGGGCTACATCATAGCATGCCTATTCTTTTCGTGTTATGAATTAATATAGTAATACTTCTTATTGTGTAAGTATCATTATGTCCAGTTTGAATTTATTATGTCTTATTTTTAAATCAGTTAGAACAGTGTTCACGGCTTGTAATGAGATCAATTGCAGATGTTTTATGACTTTTGTGGAGTAACTTCTCTCATGAATGCTAATATGTGTACAGTTAAAAGGAAGAAAAAGTAAATAAAGAAGAAAAATTTTTGATGTGTAGAATAATGTTTTCTTACCATCATGATGTCCAGGTTCTGCAAGTTGAATCATTGATGTCAAAAATGCGGACTTCTGGCTTAGCTATTCTCCATCAGCTAAAGTCTTCTCATGAATATCTTCCTAGTGGATTGAGTTCAGCATCTCTTGAGGTATTTTAGCAGTTTTTATTTACAGAGGATAGTCTATGAAGTTACGCTAATTATAAGAAAAACTACCTGTCAGATGGCTGTGTTATCAAAATTTGTAAAAATATTTTGGGGTGAAAGATTTAATTGCCAGCCCTTTGATTGGTTTCCCAATTGGAGAGGTGGTTAGATGGCATATATGATGACCCAAAGAGATTGCCCGAGTGTGATGACTATTCAACTGGGTTATAGTACCTCACATGGCATCAGCCCAATTTTGAATTCTATCACCAACGTGGGGCCATCCCAGGGATATTTCTTAGGCAACTTTCCCTGTGCGGAACAAGAGGCCTTGTCTAATTTGGTTAAAATCTCGCTTGCAAAAAATAAAAATAAGAATAAAAAAAAAATTCACTCATGATATCTAACAATTGAGATGACTATATGCAGCTTTGCTCACAGAAAATTAAGCATATGGAATATGAACAAACTTCCTCTCTTATCAAAGAAGCTATAAGGGATCAAGTGGATGGCGTCACACCCAGCTCAGAGATCCTGGTGAAAGTTGCGGAGAGCCTGAGTTTGAGGTCAAACCAGGATATTCTAATTGAGGCTGTGGCCCTTGAAAAATTAAAGGAGAATGCTGAACAAGCTGATAAGGCAGGGGAAGCTGAGTTTATGGATGAAACTATTTCTCTTGTAACCTGCATGCATGAGCGCCTTGTTTTGTTAAAACAGTCGCAGATCTGTAGTCCAGTTCCAATACCTCCTGATTTCTGTTGTCCCCTCTCTCTCGAGCTGATGACAGATCCAGTGATTGTGGCATCTGGCCAAACATATGAGCGGGCTTTCATCCAGAAATGGATTGATCTTGGGCTGACAGTTTGTCCTAAGACACGTCAGACTCTGTCTCATACCACACTAATACCTAATTATACTGTAAAGGCACTAATTGCAAACTGGTGTGAATTAAACAATGTGAAACTGCCGGATCCCATGAGGAATACGGAATTAAATCAGCCTTCACCTCTTCTAGTCCATGCTGATTCCAGTGCGTCGAGGGGTTTACATGTTTTACCTCACACCTTAGGCAGCCAACAGACAATGCCCGAGTCCAGGTCTACAGGTTCTCCTGGAAAGAACTTAATCTCTTCCACTGCAAGGGAGGGAGGTTCTCCATTACATCCCCTTTCTACCTCAGAGAGTGTAGCTGGAAATGGGCCAGGTTTGGATATTGCAAGAATATCACGTACAAGTTCTGAAGATAATTTGGAAGACAGAAGTACAGAGTCAGTTGGGCAACGCTCTATGTCACCATCTAGAAAAGATTTTTCCATTGCTAATGATACTGCCGAACAGTCATCTCAGACCCATAATAGGACTGCCTCGGCCTCCAGTGTGCTGTCTGGTTCGAATCTTTCTCAAGGAGATGATAATGAGACTCTGGAGCTGTCAAACCATCACACTGATACTTCTGGAGAGGTGAAACCAGAACTGCAGGTTACTGCTACCACGCAGAGGGAACCTGATTTCACTTCCCGTGTTATGGAAACACGATCTCGGAACCAAGTGATCTGGCGACGTCCATCAGAGAGGTTTGTTCCGAGAATAGTTTCCAATTCTGCTGCAGAAACAAGAGCTGATCTCTCTGGCATTGAGGCTGAAGTTCGGAAGCTGGTAGAAGACTTGAAGAGCACATCACTTGATACTCAGAAAAATGCTACGGGTGAACTCCGATTACTTGCCCGGCACAGCATGGATAATCGAATAGTAATAGCAAATTTTGGTGCCATTAGCTTATTAATTAATTTGCTTCACTCCCCGGACACAGAGATTCAGGAGAGTGCAGTTACTGCCCTTCTTAACTTGTCAATTAATGACAATAACAAAAGTGCAATTGCTAATGCCAACGCAATTGAACCTCTGATTCATGTACTTCAGACGGGGAGCCCTGAAGCTAGAGAGAACTCAGCAGCAACTCTCTTTAGCCTTTCTGTGATCGAGGATAACAAGATCAGGATTGGGAGGTCTGGGGCAATTGGACCTCTTGTTGATCTTCTGGGGAGCGGGACTCCTAGAGGGAAGAGAGACGCGGCTACAGCTTTGTTTAACTTGTCAATATATCATGAAAACAAGGCCCGAATTGTGCAAGCGGGTGCTGTAAAGCACCTTGTGGAATTGATGGACCCAGCAGCTGGAATGGTTGACAAGGCTGTTGCTGTTTTAGCAAATCTGGCTACAATTCCTGAGGGAAGGGCTGCAATAGGTCAGGAAAACGGGATTCCTGTTCTTGTTGAGGTTGTTGAATTGGGCTCAGCAAGAGGGAAAGAAAATGCAGCTGCTGCCCTTTTACAGCTTTGCACAAACAGCAGTAGGTTTTGCAGTTTGGTGCTACAAGAAGGAGCTGTCCCTCCATTGGTGGCATTATCTCAATCAGGCACCCCAAGAGCCAAAGAAAAGGTACTTATGCCATGCTTTCAATATTTTCCACCCCGCTTTTTTCTTTCATTTTAAATTAATTAGTAAACAAGCCCTCATTTGGTTTCAGGCACAAGCACTTCTTAGCTACTTCAGAAACCAACGACATGGTAATGCTGGGAGGGGCTGATATTATATTAGAAGCAGAACCTTCACTACCATGCAAAGTTTTGAGTCCTGTTCTATACAAAGTGTGTACATTTGATGTTAAAAATAATGTTTTTTTTAAAGGTTTTTCTGCTTGGATTTTTACCTGATCTGTAGAATGGAAAAAAAAAAAATGATTCATGGAGGATTAGATTGAGTCCTCATGTGAAGTTCCTTTTTCTTCTGAATGTGGAAAGTCAAGAAAATTTTATGCATGTAGTCCGGTCTTTGCATTGGAGGGAAGACAATGACTGATGAACACCCAGTTTTATTTGGCTTGATCTCATTTCATTTCTTTATGGCTCTGTTCCTCTATGGATGTTTATTTGTTACACGGTGTGGACGGACTCTCGCTGGTTTGGCGAATATCAAAAGTATATTTAATAAGGTGTAAAAAATTTATTTTTATAAAGTTGAAAAATATTTTATTTTTATTTAATTAAAAAATTTTATTATATTTTTTATTTAATTTTATGATATTTTTATTATAATAAAATTTTTTGAATGTTATTTTCGTTTTATTTTAAAATTTATGAATATTTTATATATGCATCTGGTACGCGAGGGTGTCCATGAGGGTGTCCATTCTTATTTAATGCGTGAGATTTTGTTACTTTTTTTTGTCGCTCAATTGTCTTATTTAATGGATCATGCCCGTGGTCTGCGGTACGTCTTCGCATTGACAGTAACGTCACCGGCTAGGTTTAGGTACCGGCGGTGACCTTCTCCCTCTTGACAGCCACCAACCAATCAAACAAGAAAACTCTTTCTCATTCTCTCCTCTGTTCTACGGCAGACGGTTTTAGGGTTTCTGATTACTTAGGGTTTTTGTCAACCCGCAAACCAGGCCTTTAGAAGTTCGCTTTCTTGGGTTTCAAGTCTTTCAGGTTCAGTTTTTGAAGATTTTTGGGATTTTTTGGTATTTTTCTCGCTAAAGTATATGCTTCTGTCTTTGAGTTACTGGTTTTAATAGCTTAAATACCACAAGGACTTCTTTTAAAAATTTATTTTTGTTGTTAAAGATGTCTAATTTGATGGATTGGGAGCAGTAATAGTTTTCGTGGCCTGGTTGCCATAGTGTTAGGTTCGAAGAATTGGGTTTCTTTCCACTTGAAGTAATAGAAATTGCATGATTGTTGTGAGTCTTTAGGATTTTGATTGAACCTATTTGCTATTGCTGTTGTTTTATTTCAAATTGAAGATGTCGAGTGCTGTGATTGAAGTTTCTGCTAACTGTGCAAGTAATGACGAAAGCTATGGTACTGAATGGAAGCGAGGATATGGAAATAGGTGTAACAGGGTGTATTAAATCTGACGACCGTGGGGTGGATGAAGCTGAATGCCAGAACACAACTGACATTCGAGTGATCTTCTGGTGATACTATGTCCGGGACTGGGAATATCTCGGCTTCAAATGATGTTGGAAGTTGAGTCATCATTTTACAGTGGCAATGCATGGACATCAGTGTTGGATGCGAACAATGAAGCATTGCCTATGAGTTATTTTTTTTTTTTTTTTGGTTTTATCATGTTGGTGCATGTATTATCTGTCTATTGGACTTAGATATGAATATGATAAGTCTATATATATTAAATCATTGTTTATTACACAACCCATGAGTATGGGAACTACTTTCTCTAGTAGATTGGAGTTTTGGTTGCATAACCAGCAAAACTAGAGTCAGGTAGGGTGAGAAATCATTTTTGCCAATTTTAACAGAAGATAGGAAAGGTCTTAGTGAATTGTTTGACTCCATTTGTTTTAGTATTTCCAAATTTAGTGGACATTTGTGTTAAGAATTCTGCCAATTTGGTGATTGTATAGCTTGTTGGTAAAGCTGGACAATCAGGAAATGACTCGTAAGTGGTAAACATCTTAGTGTTTTGAAGCTAGACTGGTCGGCTAAGCAGCAGCTAGCTTGAAGATGATTTTAGTTGTCATCCTAGATATTAGTTTTTTATTTTATTCTAGAATTTGCTTCTGACCAAGGCAAATATCTTTCCTAGTACACATTCTATTTAACATTTAAAAAAGTTTGGAGGTCATTGTCAACAAAGAGACTGGTGAATTTTTCACAATTTCTAGGTGTATTTTAGCTTGCTTGCAAATTTTTGAGACTGCATCTGGTTTTTTAAATAATTTTTATAAATATAAATTATGTTGGTTTATGGGTGGAACTGATTATGAAATTTATCTCTGCAGCTCTCGACATGAATATTATGATTTCAGCTTTTTGTGAACGATAGAGTTGTGTGTGATGCATTTGTCTACAGTGTTTTTTTTTTTTTTTTTTGGGTATCGTTTATCTTTCTATTTCTTGCAATTAGAAGCCGATTATGTTGTTTGGTTATGTTACTTGAGATGTGTTGTGAAATTTACTCTGCCATTATATAAACTGTCACACTTTTATCTGCTGGTGATTTCTGAGGATAAATAAGATTATCAATGGCAATGTTGAGTTTGGGTTTAAGGGAGGATGGCCAACTCGTGTTTAGAGACAGTGATAATTCTTTGGGGCAAATGCTTTCGAATATTGAATTGGTGCAGTCCCAAGTTAATCAATTGAAAATTCGGAATGACAAGTTGGTGAGTTAAAATTCTGAAAGGTTCTCTTTGTTAATAGATCGAGCTTGCTTGTGCAATGTGATGTATTGACCAGTCTGGATCCGAATGCTGGTTCTCCCCATAAATGTGGAAATGAAATGCCAGCTACATGTCTATAGATGGCTTCCCAGCATATTTCTGAATTTAACATGGGAGATGTTTTTATGCCTGGACGTGCAGTTTCAAGTCATGCAGCAGTGACCCTTCCTCCTCACATGATCAGAAGCACAGGTCAACCTTGGGTTGGGGGTTCATGTGCAATGTAAGTTTTTTTCCTCTGGCATAATTGCCCTATTGTTCTTCCTTATGCTGTAAAACACAGGTAATGGTTTTGATTGTGAGCCTTTCTCAAAGGTTGATGATGCTATGGATAGTCCAATACTCGTATCTTATCTAAATGAAAACCTTCGCTTATCAATTATAACCATAAAACAAGGAAATCTTGCTCCTCGGTATCAACTTTGATATGGATGACCTGTTGAGAGTTGAGACCTTCTGCTATGGCTGTTACTACTTCTTGAGAATTGCATGGTATCTTGTCATTTTTACTTGTCTCTGGTCAATTTAGTCTTGCCCTGATGATTCGCCATATTCTGCTTTTGCCATAAAAGATGCTTATCTAGAGTTTTAGGAGCGTGATTGTGAATTTATTGGATTAAGGAAACATTTGGACATAATACAATTATACTGGCTTAATCACAGAATACCAAGTTGCATTACCATTACTTTATTCATCTATTTATGATGGAATCATTTATCTTTCACGCTTACAGAACAAGGAATCATCCTGATACATAATCAAGCATATGATGAAGAGTTGCATGATTTCAAAAAAACTATAGGCCAGTTCACTGAGAAGCCTCAGATGTCAGCAGAAAAGTTGAATACGGATGCCATTCCTGCACTTGAGGCTCAAAATGCTGAATTGCCCACAAAGACTTCTGTGCATCACAGACAACCTTCCACTTCCAGGTCTAATAAGAGGGAGTGGGGACGTAAAAATCACACTCGGGTAGGTGGACAAACAGATCCTCAGATGTGCCAGCTGAATATGGAGTTGTAAGATTTCTTGTTATCTATTGAATGAAGTTTTCAAGAAGAGCAGTTCTTGTGGCTGCTGTGCATACTGGTGTCAATGCTGTTGATTCTGTTGTTTATACCCTTAGCGTTTTGCATAGAAGGATATATAAGTTGTTGATATTTCTGCTCCAGTGAAGATTTGTGTATGCTTGGCATAATATGCCACCAAATTAAATGATGAACTAATTATCAAGAACTAAAACCATGTAGCATTGTCTTCAATTGTCAGATGATACACTTAATGTTCTTAAGATGATCAAAGTTCAACGTAAAAAAATATTCCCCTCTATGGTACACTACCACAGAAACATGAAATTGTACAGCACAGGAACCGGTACCAGCCGATTTTATTCCAAGCAAGGAATGTTATCTTCTAGCCTAATTGAATGATGAACTAATTATCATGAACTAAAGCCATGTAGCATTGTCTTCAATTGTAGCGACGAAAATATGTGCCTTTTGGATTGAGACACAGGCACACTGCCATTGGATCTGATCATTCTCTCCGCCTGGCCTCCGGTGCACACTGCCCCCTTCCAAAGACTTTTTTTTTTTTTATTTTATTTGTGTCATCTCCTTGTTATACTGCAATTATTGCATTTCAGCAGCTAACGTCACCGAAAATATTTTTCATAATTCATAAGGCCATATTATATATTTTATTTATTTATTTATTTATGAACGAAATCGAAAATTTCTTTAATTTTATATAATTTATTATATTTATTTTTTTAATTATTAAATTAATATATTATCGATACTTAAAATCAAATTTAACATGTATAATTAATAAATATGTGAACTGTAATCTTAATTTAGGATTAATATAATGATATATAAATAATACAAAAAATTTTAATTCTAACCATTAATATATGAATTGTAATTCCCTACTAATTTTTTTAATCCTTAATTTTAATAGATATTAAGACATGATACAGTTAATAATAATAAATTAAGATTATATCTTAATTTTTTAATTTATATTATAAAATATAAAATTAATTTATAAATTTTATTAAAATATAATTTAAACAATTTAATATTAATTAAACTACGTGTCAATATTTTATTTAAAATTAAAGATAGAAAAACTTGCGATAGGATATATATATATATATATATATATATATATATATATATATATATATATTGAAGTTTGGCTTCCCAA
>CP135586.1:2343831-2364283 GCA_032401905.1 Swietenia macrophylla | reverse complement strand
CTCGTGTTCTAATTCTAATTTTAATATAAATTTTATTAAAATATAATTTAAACAGTTTAATATTAATTATACTACGTGTCAATATTTTATTAAAAATTAAAGATAGAAAAACTTACGATAGGACATATATATAGGATATATATTGAAGTTTGGCTTCCCAAATTGTTTCATGGATAACCCACGAGACAACTTACCTTGTATATTTAGAATAAACAAATTTTGAATTTTGATAAATAGTCCCAGGCAGAAGATATATACACTTTTTCAAAAGGTTTAACGGTCAAGTTCCTTAACGGTCGAAGAGAATTCAAATTTGAATATTCTCAAACCACGAACGCAGCGAAAACCACACAAGACCCTTTCGTCTTCGTCTACAATCACTTTCTTGCCGCAAGGAAAAAAGAAAAAGCTCTCTGTAACTGAATATCTAAAACATTCAAAACTCTAGTCTTCATGGAAAATAACCAATTCAATACTTCTCTCCAAGTTCCACAAACCCTAAATTCAGATATGGTTTTTGATTGGGGAAAAGATGTGAACCTGAATCAAGAAAACAGAGTTTCTTCCATGGAAGAAGATCAAAAGAAAGAAGATTTTGATGATTTGATGCTCTCTGACTCTAATTCAAGGCTGATTCCAAGTGGTTTTACAAGATCTAATTGCCCAGGTTAGTCTTTACTACATTTCAAGTTCTGCTTTATGGCACAAGATCTATATTTTTTTGGATTCTGGGATAATGATGGAAAAGAAAATATAAGCATTTTTTGTTTAATATTTCACTGCTAGTAATCGAGAAAATGAGAAACTTCTGCGTTGGAGTTATTTTGTAGTCTTTCCTGTTGATCAGAATCTTGTTTTCTTTCTCTTCTTTTTTTTTTTTTTTTACTACGGTTTGGGTTTTTGCGATATTGTGCTATATATTTACTTAATTGCTTTTTCATGTCTGAATAGGTTTTACCATTGAAACCATTGCTATTTCGTGGTATATATTTTTACGAAGCTCAGAACTTATTCGAGTTTTTTTCATGTGTGTAACCATTGCTTCATTTTTCAGTTGTTCATGAAATGAGTTCTCTGTCTTAGTCTTTTGTGAATGTTATGCATACATATGTTGATTATGGTCATATGGCGTGCAATGCTAGATTCCTGATCTATGGAAGTTATTCTTTTTTCCCTATTAGAAACAAATGGGAGCTAAAACGTGGGTTAAAATGTTCTAAATTATTTGAATAATCAGATATTTCAATTTTATAGCCATACGTTTTTGAACCAGATGAAGTTTTCATGTTTGTAAATGCGGGAGGTGAGTCCTCGGGTGAAGAAGATTCTAGCATGAAATTTCTGGGCGACACCTATTTCGAAGGAGGAAATGCTTTACGAACGGATGAACATATATGTGATGCTGGAGATTATCCCTACATATATCAGTCAGCAAGATTGGGGAATTTTCGTTATCGGTTCAATGATATTCCTCCCGGGGACTATCTTGTTGATCTTCATTTCGTAGAGATCATAAATACAAATGGACCTAAGGGAATAAGAGTATTCAATGTATTTGTTCAGGAAGAGAAGGTAATTCATTATGCATAGAGCCATTCACTTTGATTATATATATCTTCCTTTTCTTTACTTGAAGTTCTATAATTTGGAACAATTGCAGGTTGTATCAGATTTAGATATTTTCTCCATTGTTGGAGCCAATAAACCTTTGCGATTAGTTGACTTCATGGTCTCTTTAAAGGAGAAGGGAGAAATTGTGATAAGATTTGAAGGGGTCAGTGGAAGCCCAGCAGTTAGCGCTATTTGCATAAGGAGAGCACCAAAGATGTCCGGTACTATTATTTTTAATGCCTTGTTTGGTTCATCATTTGGGAACACAAGTATGTATACGCATATATTGTAGCAACCTCAAATTTATCTTACCTGCAAATTAGGTACAGTCCCTCAGATTTCGCATGAATATCTAAAATGTAACAATTGCGCTGCTGAGATAGAGGTGTCATCAGCTCAGGTTAGCTGCAAATTATATGAAAAGACACAGCTTTGAGATTTTAAATTGTTGCTCATTGGGTCTTTGTTTCATGGCGAGTAGAAGAAGCTTATGCGAATGAAAGCTACAGACAAGTATGAGAAGAAGATACAAGATCTCACCAAACAATACCAGCTTAAGACAAACGAATGTCATGAGGCATGGATGTCACTAACTGCAGCAAATGAGCAGCTGGAGAAGGTTAGGATGGAACTTGACAACAAAACCTTTCGAACACTGACTCTAGGTAATATGATGGCTCATTTTTTTTTTTTTTGTATCAGTTTAATGGAATGGATTTTTTTCACCGTGTGTATATAATATGATGCAACATGCTCAAAATTTTAGACTTGGTGAATAGTTGCTTACTTATTCATTATTTTCAGCTACATGGAGGTCTGATAGTATTTTAATCAGCTTGAACTATGATGAAACTACCAACTTGATGATGCTTCAGCTTAACTTAGATACTGTGCTCCTTATAAGTTGGAACCTTTCTGATTTTGTTACATTTTTTTCCTGTTAGATCAAACGGTGGGGAAACAAGCTGACAATTTAAAGAATATCACTAGCAGGTATGAGCGTGATAAGAACTATTGGGCAGCTGCAGTTAGTGATTTACAAGAGAAAGTGAAGGTAAATGATGATAATTTTTCTGGTCCCCATACTAAGGTTCTCCTTAATATTATTTGTTTCCTTTCCATGCATTTGTGTAACCAATGTGTATGCAGATGATGAAGAAAGAACATTCTCAACTCTCTCGTGAAGCACATGAATGTGCTGATTCAATACCTGAGTTGAATAAAATGGTTATTGGAGTTCAGGCATTGGGTAGGCTTGAATTAAAAACCTAGTGAGTTGTGCAGATTTACCCTTTGTTTTCTCTACACTCATGGATTCGCTCTGCAGTTGCGCAGTGTGAGGATTTTAAAATGAAGTACAGTGAAGAGCAGACAAAGAGAAAGGAGCTTTATAACCAAATTCAGGAAACAAAAGGCATGTTTTTTCTCCCCTGTTAAGTGATTTAGTGATGCATCTACTGAATTATGTATAGAGAATCTCGACTCAGAAACACCTGTATATATATTTGGTAATAGGTAATATCAGGGTTTTCTGCCGGTGCCGCCCATTAAGTAAGGAGGAGATATCAGCTCGCTGTGCAACTGTTGTAGACTTCGATGCAGCAAAAGATGGAGACCTTGTGATTCTAACAAGCAGTTCCACGAAAAAGACTTTCAAATTCGATAGAGTATACACACCTAGAGATGGTCAAGGTAGTAGATTACAATGAAATGATTCATACCATACAGTCTTTTAACTGTAAGAATTGTATCTTACGCCAGAGTCTTTATTTTGCTTCAACAGTTGATGTGTTTGCGGATGCTTCGCCATTGGTGGTTTCAGTGCTAGATGGATACAATGTCTGTATCTTTGCTTATGGGCAAACAGGAACAGGGAAGACATTTACAATGGAGGGTACTGAGCAGAACAGGGGAGTCAATTATAGGACTCTTATGCAACTGTTTGAAATTGCCAAGGAAAGGAGTGACACTTATAGTTACAACATGTCTGTTAGTGTGCTTGAAGTCTACAATGAACAGATCAGAGACCTGTTGGCTACATCGCCTACGTCAAAGAAGTAAAATTTTTGTTTCTATCATTAATTGTGTACTCGGAGGAAAACTTAAAAACTAAGCTAGTTAACTCTCAATGTAAACCCAAAGGTGACATGACTAGCAGATAGAAAGTTGTCTGGCAACCAAATTCCAAATTAATTATTTTTTTGGCGCATTTTTAGGTTGGAGATAAAGCAATCTTCCGAAGGCCTTCATCATGTTCCGGGCATCGTGGAAGCCAAGGTTGATAGCATTAGAGAAGCCTGGAATGTACTTCAGACTGGAAGCAATGCAAGAGCCGTTGGGTCCAATAATGTAAATGAGCATAGCAGCCGATCTCACTGGTACTGAGCTCCACTTCTTCTTTTTTTTCTAAATTTCATTTTAAAAAAAAATATTGCTCCTTTCTTTTAGGTATTTTTCTCATTACTGATTGACCATGGCAAATTTTGACCTTTTTCAATCAGCATGCTTTGTATAATGGTAAGAGCAAAGAACTTAATTAATGGCGAATGCACCAAGAGCAAGCTTTGGCTTGTGGATTTGGCAGGCAGCGAGAGATTGACAAGAACTGATGTGCAAGGAGAGCGACTCAAAGAAGCTCAAAATATTAACAGATCCCTTTCGGCCCTGGGAGATGTCATACATGCTTTGGCGACTAAAACTAGTCACATTCCATACAGGTAAGGATTTCATCACTCTTCCATATGTATCATTCTATCAGAAACCATGTTTGATCTTAATGATGACCTGATTTTGGTTTCAGGAACTCTAAGTTAACACATTTACTCCAAGACTCATTAGGTACATGTCATCCAGAGTGTGTTTTGAACGCAAGAGACTGATTCATGTTTGATTATTCACTCAGCGATATCAAACTATGTATGTTACAGGTGGTGACTCCAAAACATTGATGTTTGTGCAAATTAGTCCTTCAGAGCAGGACATGAGTGAGACTTTGAGTTCATTAAATTTTGCAACTCGAGTTCGAGGGGTTGATTTAGGTCCTGCAAAGAAGCAGATGGATACAAGTGAGCTTCAAAAGATGAAAGTGATGGTAGGTCTCAAGATTTCTCATTACTTTCTATTGTCAGATTTTATTTCTCGTGATGATGCTTTTTTGATTTTACAATTATTGTTTGTCTTCTTCTAAAGCTTGAAAAAGCAAGGCAGGAATCCAGATCCAAAGATGAATGTTTAAGGAAGCTGGAAGAGAACTTACAGAACCTAGAGAATAGAGCTAAAGGCAAGGACCAAGCTTACAAAAACCATCAAGAAAAGATTAAAGAACTTGAAGGCCAACTTGAGTTCAAGTCAAACTTGCACAACCTATCAGCAAAGCAAGTCTCGGAACTTTCAGATAGGTTGAAAGGCAGAGAAGAACTTTGCAGTAGTCTCCAAGTAAAGGTCGGTTTTGACAGGAATTAAAATCAATATTTTGCTTATTTAAAAGTTCATGGCTAACCGGAACCTGTTTTGTGCCAAAGGTCAAGGAACTTGAAAGCAAGCTTAGAGATCAGAAGCAGTCAGAATCTGCAATTGTCCAACAGAAGGTTCAGCATCAGACCTTGTACCATAACGTTTAGATTTATCTTTTTAAGGTTTTCTTTGGTCATTCAGTTTCTTGGAAATTACTGTTTGTAGCAGGTTGACTAAATGAAAAGACTTCCTTAAAACTTCCAAGATTGAATTAAATTGGTCTTCTCTAGCAGAGAACATTGATATCTAAATCTAATAGATTCTTGTTTGACATCGAACAGATCAAAGATCTTGAGAATAAGCTGAAAGAGCAAGAACAAGAGTCAGAATCTTGTTCCCTTGTCCTTCAACAGAAGGTTGTCAAGATTTACAAAGATTTACATTTATTTGAGCAAATGGGAAGTTGTGAAACTCTATCTTATACTATTTCTTTTTCAGATAAAGGAGCTACAGAGAAAATTGAAAGAGCAGGAACTGCAGAATTCAGAGTCAATAATGCTTCATCAGAAGGTTAGTTTTCATATATCCTTACCTTCAAAAATAAGTATATTGATGACTTGTATAACTGTTCCAGTATTTAGTAGTCCATTACAGAACCTGAAACTAAAATAGTTTAAGGCTCTTTTGTGCTTCAGCTTAATTTTGAAAGCACAACAGTAAAAGTGCTATAACCACCACCCCA
This sequence comes from Swietenia macrophylla, assembly GCA_032401905.1. NCBI lineage: Eukaryota > Viridiplantae > Streptophyta > Magnoliopsida > Sapindales > Meliaceae > Swietenia > Swietenia macrophylla. Next base: position 2,358,477 of record CP135586.1, on the reverse strand, counting down.
CCTATTTATATTCCATTCCTGATTCCTGAGCCATCTATATATTATAGTACGGTATGATGTTTCTATATACGTCAGGAAAACATACATTTCTCTTTCCACATATAAAATAAAACTTGTGAACCTTTTCCCCTCCAGTTATAGAAATATCCTGTGAATTTTGTAGCTGCATTTGCTTGCCTGAATTTGTTAACACTGCAGTATAATGAGTTCTTAAATTTAGCAACTAGATGGAAATTTTCTGAGCTCGCGTAGGAAATCTTGAACATATTACATTTTATGTGCTTGGGCAGATCAAGGAGCTCGAGGACAAGTTAAAGGAGCAAGAGCAACAGTTGAACTGCAGGCTGTCTCTTGATTTTGCAGATCTTATACGGGCCACGGCCACTCCTGCTGAAGGCAGAACCTTTAGAAGAGATGATGAAGTCATGAGTGACATTGATCTTCATATCCTAAGGAGTTCCAACTCAGTTAACAGGCCAATGAGTCATGGTTCCGTATTGCCAAGGGGCAAAGATTTTCACCCTGAGACAAGAAAGAAGAGAAATTCCAGGAGTGGAGAGACAGAGAACAAAATCCCTGCATCCACTTCTTTATATGAGAACAAGAAAAGGAAATCTGATCCCCCTAAAGCAGCTGCAAGGGTGGTAAGAACAACAAAGCCAGTCACCACCACCACTGCACAAGGGCCTTCCATTCATAAGAGAATTAACAGAGACCAGGTTCAAGGAATTAAGGAGAGGGATAACAAGAAAAAGATTTGGTCAAGATAGTCAATTGAAATCCATTCAACAGATTTGTTGTGTTCTTCCAAATTCTTTGTCAATACAGTGGAGTGAGGATTAAAGCTTAGATTTATTGCATCATTCTAAAAAGAAATTTATCAGTTAAAATCAAACACTTGTTCTAAAACTTCATACCTTACATTAACTATTCCAGTGAAAAATATTACATAAATTTAACATTAAATTCTCAAAATATTTAATAAATTTTAATTTTTTTATTCACATTATAAAATTTAAAAATAGTATAAACTTTAATTTAAAAAATACAGTTATTTTTTAAAATATAAAAATTAATTTGTAAAGATATTGATGAAATGCATAATATGTGAGGTTCTACAGGCCCTCAGTGGCAACAATTTTTCTGGGCCTAGGGTGGACATGCACCATTGAAGAAGGCTTCTTTTGTTTAGATGTTAAATTATAAAAACTGACTGCTTAAGGAACTTTTTATAAAATAAAAATATTAAATATTAAGAATTAAAAAATAAATAAAATTTATTAAAAATTAATATTATTAAATATTTTTTTTATACATCAAAAGCACTAGAATCTTAAATAAAATCTTAAATATATAATAAATATTATAGTTAAAATTTTATTTGATATTATTGTAATTTTATTTTTAAAAAAATAAAACTAAAAATAAATTTAGTGACTTTAATTTTTAATATAATTCAATTATTTTTATATTAATGTATAATATTTAATACTTTTATCACAACCATTTTCTTTCGAATATATTTTTTTAATTTTTTTATTCTCGTTTTAAATATTTAATGATAAATGAATTAACTAATAATAAAGAATAATATCGGTAAAATATAAATTAATTCAAAATAAAAAATAAATAAATTTAAATTTACTATTTTAACCATTAAATTTTAGTTACACGGCATGTGAGGAAATCAACATCCATCTTCAAACATAAGGAAGGGACCACAGCAATGAGGTGGTTGGAAACAAATGAATGCTTGTAAAACAGAAGAATGAATTGGGTTAAAAATGCTTTTGAAAAACAAAGAAAGTGGAAAGCCCGAATGCACTAAAAGATAAAAAGCCAAGGGAACGATGAGGAGGGTAGGGTGGAAGGTGCGGCAAGAGCTGTTGTTGAAACCCAATACTAGAAGAAGCCAAGAGTAGTGATGTGATGATAGTACCATAGCGTTTTTCTCGTTTTAGTGGGAACAATCACTTTCTTGTCTCTCCATTCTCTTAACACGTATTCCCCCAACACCATATTACAACATCTTATGAGTTGACAGATTCTTCTATCCTATTGTTCTTTGATTGGATAACATCAACCGTCTGATATTTTCTCTGTCAAGTTCTTGGTTTGAGGTGGAATAAGAGTGTAAGATAGGAAGGAAAGCAGCATAAAATTGCCCATTATGTCATGAGCTTCTCGCAGGGAAATGACAGTTGACACAGAACACAAGTAGAAGTAGTAGTCTAACAAAAGTTTTCTCCCAGTGAGTCTCATCACGTTAATCACGCTGCTTCATGTCTCTTCACTTCTTCTTCTATTCAGCCAATCCAGCCACTCTCTCCCTTAAATATACTAAAATATATTTATTATTTATTTATGAAAAGAGAAAAAGATGAGTAAAATAAATATATAAATGATTGCAAAGGCTTTAAAGAGCTTCTGCGCATAAGTAAATTCAATGAATTTTATAGAGAGGAAAAAGGTTCTGTGGAAAAAGCAACAACAAGAACAACTTATTATTCAAATATTTATGGGGGATCTAAGCTAACGCCAAGGCACGCAAAGAGCATATAAGGTTAAAGTTTAGAACATACACACACATATATTAAATGCCTTTGCTGTAGAATGTTATCTTTCTGCGGTGATGGGTTGTGTAATGTAGGCTAAAAAAGGGGCTGGCCTTGTTTGTTCCAGGCTGTATGCAATACCAAGTAGTGGTTGCAACTGTTAAAGGTGTAGAGAGAGTTATTAATTAGGTTAATTCTTATAGGGACAAGAGCAGAATTTAATAACTTGTTTGCCCCAAATCTTGCATGGCTTCGACAACAAGAAGTGAAACAAATTAAAGTAACGTACTTCACTTTAAGTGTGACGTTGTATTCTTAATGTCAAACAAATGAACAATTATGACATATGAATGCACATGATATAGGATCAGGGTGTAGGCATTAAGTAGATGGGTTGTTTGTAATGAAAGAAGAGCAGATTAGTGTTAATCTTTTTCAAGATTGTGGTGTCTTTTGTTTCGAAAAGCAATGAATAAAGGCGACGAAGGAAAAGCAAACTTGTTTGCCACAAAAGAAAGAGAGGTGGGATCAGGCAAGAACAGAGTAACAACGTGATGCCAAGTAGCAATTAGCAGGGAAGGGCTCACACTCGGGGATCCTAAAAAGCAAAATTAAAAAACATTTTTGCAGCACAAAACAAAGAACCCTAAGCCCCTCAGATGCCATCTCTCTCTTTCTCTTTCTTTCTTGTTCATTCAAATGCTGACAGTGTTTCGTTCAGTTCACTTTCAAACCACCACTTTTTCAGACACTACCAAATCACAACACACTGCAACTAATTGTTACGAAGAGCCCTAAGCAGGCATAGACAAGAAAAAGAGAGGAAAGAGAGCGAACAACCTAGGCTAAACGCTGCACGCCTAAGCAGCAAAGGCCACATCCAGCTACTTTCATATATATGGTGCCATTGTTCAGTAACTTAGGAGCTTGATACTCAGTTCCCTTATAGCTCTGTGCGCGCGCGTGTGCGTGCGTGTGTGTGGGTAGAGAGAGAGAGAGAGAGAGAGAGAGAGAGAGAGAGAGAGTTTTGGGTGCTGGCTGAACATTAAAAAAAAAAAGTTCAAAATATGCCATTAAGTACATTTAATAACAATCCAAAATCCGACACAGATCCCAAATAGATCGAGAAGATACAACTATATCAACACTAGAGCAACAAAATTATATATATAATCTCCCTTTCTGCTTGAAGTGAGACACGTATGTTGAGAGAGAATTAGGAAAGAGATAGAATCGAAATAGAACCGGTGCTTGCTTATCCCTTTCATTTAAAACTAGGCTTTTATTGTTACCATAATCAGAAATAGTCCTGCTGCTCCTGCATCTTCGTAGGAACATGCAGAAGTAAATAGCCAGATATGTAAACAACATCACATCAGCAACATAAACAGTAACGAAGGCAGAGACAACTAAGACTATTGTTCGACATCTTAGCAAAACAAATGAGTACCATCTGATCGTTTCTTCCTAACAGCTTATACATGTTGATCTGAAGTACCCAATTAAGCAAGAACAAACATGTACCTAAATGGGTTTACGTAATATTACCATAGTTTGTTTCTCTGTTTTGTCCTACCTTTTGATAATAATATGCTCCATATCTAGGGTAAAGCACTATATCGATGCAAATCACTCCATGCTTGAACACCATTCCAGTTGTTTGTGTTATCATTGCCCTGGCTGCTGCTGTTTGCAGGAGTGGCAGCAGTCACTGGTGCATACGAATTCCCAAAGAACCACTCAGTTGCAGGCTCACCACTTGCGCCCTCCTTTCTTGAGTTCCCAACTGCAGAAACTTCTGGGTTTGAAATCTCCAGATTTTGAAACAAAATAGGTTGGGGTTTCTGTGTTTGGCTCTCTAGATGAACTGCAGAAACATTACTGGTTTCCTTTTGATTCTCTCCTCCATAAAGCATAGACAGTCTTTGCTGCTGCAATCTCCAGTGCAAATCTTGGTTCAAAGAACTCAAAGACTCGATTGAAGATGCAATACTACTGTTAACATTTAACGAACCCATTCCTTGAATTGCACCACTAAAGCTATTAGTGGCAGAAGAAAGTGGATAATTAAACCCCATTAAATTATTACCAGAGCTACCAGATGGATCAAGACTAAAACAAGAAGGACTGGCGCTATCTCCAAACGAAGCAAACTGGCTACAGACACCGCTTGATGAAGGATTCAGCCGAGGAAACGATAACCCACCAAGCTGAAAATCCATAGCTGGAGAAAGTCCATGAAAGAACTTCAAACCACCGATCTCTGAAGTTGAACCGGATTCTTTTGAGTCCGCAGAAAGTATGGAAGATGACTTTATCTTCTTACTCTTGCGACAACCACCTCCAATCGGAACGTTTCGCAAAGCCCCTCCTTTAGTCCAGTACCTCCTGCAAGTCTTGCAAAAATGCCTTGGTTGTGTAAGACTGTAGTTGTTGTAGTAGCAGAATTTTGTATTCGGCGAGTCACATCTTGGACACTTGAGGGCTTGCTCCTGTGGCTTTGTTGAAGCTGTTTTTCGATTACCAGGGTTTTGGTTTTCTCCTTTGGACACTGGTGGTTCTGCAAGAACATTATCAGGGGACATCATTGGTAGCAACTGTGGAGATCAAAGTGGTGAAGAAGGTAGAACCTGGATTGAGAGTAAAAAGGAGAAGAAAGTGAAGTATTGTGTGAGTTGTAATCAGTTTCCTTTTGCAGAGGCAATGAGACTCAATTGAATAATTTCATGCATAGGGTGGAGAAACGGGCAGAGATGGGGGATATGTTGATGGGGTCTTGTGATTTCCATCAAAGAGTGGTTTGTAATATAGAAAATATATAAATACTTGTTTTTGTGTGTGTGTGTGTGTGTGTGCAGGTAAATGGAATAAAAAAATATATATATATATAGAGAGAGAGAGAGAAAGAAATTAAAAACAGCTTATAATTTGAAAGTGGGGGAATTGAGAGATCCTTTGATATATTTAATATTTGATTTTTTTAATTATAATTAATAAATAATTTTTTATTTTATTATATTAATTATGTTAACATATTTATTCCACTAAATTTTTTTAAATGAATCAACCAGTTCAATAAAAATTTACAAAAAATAAATAATTATTAAGTAGTTATTTGATTATACATTTAATTTTTTAAAATTGAAGAATAAAAATATATTGAATGTTATGTTTCGTAATTTTTTAAAGAAAATACAAAAATTTTAATTAAAGAATAGAAAAAATGTTCTTCTTATTTAATAATTTTATAGGCTCTCAAAAATGTTAAAATTTCTTTAAATTTGTCGGAAAAATTGCTTGACTTATTTTTAAAAACAATATTAAACAAGTTCACATTATTTTTAAAAAAAAAACTCATTTTAAACACACTACCAAATAAATTTACACTCATTTTTGTAATTTTTTAAAATATTATTTCAAAATATTATCAAATATACTCCAATACTTTTTTTTTTAATTTAAATTTGTATTAATTTTTACTTTTCATTTTTACATGTATTTGCATAATTGTAAGTTTTATGAACAATCATTCATTCATTTACATTTATTCAGATAAACAATTACGTTGTTATGATAGAATTTTGATCTGAAAATAAAGAAATAAATTGTTATATGCAAAGAAAATGTTGACATTAGTCGATGATAACATTAATGGACATCATTGTTTAAGTTCCTTTTTCCCATATATGTTTCTTATAAATCAATTTCTTTGTTTTACTACCTGGATTCATCAAATTAGATAGAACCATGCGTGGCTAATAACAATAATAGGGTGCATTTTGTATTTCTACAAGATGATTATATGCATATAATATATAGCTGATAACCTAATTATAAGTGTTTAGAGATATTTAAAAAAAAAAAACTTTTCTTTAAGGATTATATATTTATTTAGAAGGTAAGGAAGTGGTCAAGGCCACTTTATAACGCCTTCGAACACAGATGATCAATTAAAAGAGATATGCTGTTACCATCAAATCATGTTCTTAGAGACTTATTTTTTAATGTTATGTGATAGCATTTTACTAAAAGTAAAAGGAGTTAGAAATCTTTCAAGATTTAATACATGGCATGGCATGGCATGTTAGAGAGATGCTTTAAGAATGAAGAGATGGCAAATTGAGAAAGTAAAGATTAATTGAGATCTTGGTTTAGATACAAATTTAGACTACAAGAAAAAAGATCAGAGAGCGCAGCAGCAGCAGCAGCAGCAGTAGAAGCAGCAGCAGCAGTATAGATAGCTAGGGGCGAGAAGAGAGAGCACAGAAGTCAGCGAGGATAAGGCTGAGGTTGAGGCTGTGGCAGAGCAAGAGCCGATGACAAACAGTGGAGGGTCTGGCCGACAGAGCTGCAGCGGGACTCTGCCATTCACATCAGCTCTTGTCTATTCCTTCTCATGAAATGTCCTTTTTAACTCAGTTTTGCAATCCCCAAGTGTTAACTTACGTGTAACATTCCCTTTTTCTTACTATTTAATCTCCTTAACTCTAATCATACCATGATTTAGGGTGATAATACATCTAGTTTTTAGGATCACTCTTTATAATTAAATCGGATACCCTTCGTGCTGCTGAGTATTTAATGACCCTCCTTCTGTGATTACACTATGTATTCAAAGTGAATTAATAAAGCAAAAAGAGAACTTTATTAAGATTTGTCCTTAGAAGGAGACAATTAACTAAAAAGAATTTGCTATCGTCGGCTGGTGAATTCCCAATTTTGTGTGGTACAGATTAAATTAATGAAACTTAAGGCATGAATACATACTACAAGAAAAGCTCTAGTCTGCAGAGAGATCCATGCATATAACGAGACAAAAAGTAAAGTAGCTACTCCTTGGCCTTCTGTGGTTTATATTCAGCCAGGGAAGTAGATGAGAGTACAATTCTGAACACTTAGAAAACTGCAAAGATACCCTTCCCAACCAGTTCTACAACAACAGAATATCTCCAAGGTTGGGGTGTGATATCTTTTAACTCGATTTTCTTGTTGCAGCTTGGATCTTGTAATTTTTTTTTTTCCTGGAAATCAGGAGAGTTAGTTTCTCTTTGTCAGGCATGGGGAAGTGAGAGACAGCTAGAAAGATATAGATTTTACCATTTCTTTGCATGGACTCATTTGATTTACAAACTGCATGTAGAAATTGAAGTATGGGACATTTTTTGCTTCAGCTAGCAACTGAATAACCATGGCTTGAACTAGTGTCGTGTACCAATTAGAAATCGTACTGCCTGCACATGCAATCATATAATTACACAACTTTTCTTTGGATTATTGACAAAATAAAGCCTAATAACTAAGTGTTTGTATAAATTCCCAATGAAAAGTGGGAGTGCCGACCAAAGTTGTTAATGTAAGGAAGAGAAGAAACGTGGAAGCGCCGTAAAACAACTAGTTGTCTTGTAGTTATAGATGAAGAAAACAGTTTGATCCAGATGGATGCGTCACTTGCAAACCTGAATGAATAGATTGAAATAGTGCCAGGTAAGTAAGTATGAATATGAATGAGAGAGAGGAACACGTGAGAGAGGTGGGTGGATTCCCGTGAGTGCAAACCAGAAACCAAGCAGGTAGTCACAAACAAAACACTAATCTATTTGTCTCTCTTAATAAACGTTACATGATCTCACGGGCCTTCCCCCACGTCTCCATCTAACAACTAGCTTCTTCCATCTTCCATTTTCTTTCGTTACCCTATAAGCTATAACAGCCATGCCAATTGATCGTTACTTTCGCGCAACTTCCTCCACTTTTTTTTCTAGAGAATAATTCATTAACTCTCACAACATTTGTCAACTCCGTTGATTTTACACCTTTCACAAGCACTATTATGTATGAAGGTGTTTTTACAAGCCTTATACTTTTTGGTTTAATTTTTTAAAATATAAAATATAAAAAATACAACGATTAAATTCTTTTGAAGATTTTTTTACGAAACATACATATTTTAAGATTGTCGTGAAAATAAATAAAATTTTTAACTTCTTGCAATTAATATATAAATACTCACATATTTTTAAAATTTAAACATTTTTGACACACATATTGAAAGATTTGTTTTGATAAATATTTATCAAATTTAATCTACTTAACCAATTAATTAAAAGTAATAAATTATAAAATAAGTAAATAAAAGAGACAAATAATTGTTAAAGTAATTTAAGTTTGTCAATCTTACATTTACAATGCCACCTTAAAAGAAAAACAATTTACTAAAAAAAAAAAAAAGTATTACAAACACCAATATTGGATATTATGCCTAATCTTGCTTTTTCTTCTCTTCTTTTCTCTTTTAATAATTCTATCATAAAAAAAAAAATGGATTGCTCTAACTCTTTGGGATATTAGAAACTTAAGTACAAATGTGAAAAACAGAAAAAGAAATTAAGAAATTAAGATTATGTTATTTAATATCTATGGTAAAGAGTAATGACCCAGTGTGGATGAGTGTGTTGTAAATTATTATAATTTTATTTGATTAAATATCAAATGCCCAATTCTAATAATCACAACTACTTGAAATTAATTTTGATTATATTGTTTCAAATAGATTCCTAATCACTATTTAATAAACTTTGAATATCAAGTAGTTTTTTGTTCGGATAATATTATGTGTGTAAAAAAAAAAAAATTCAACCAAATTATCATCCCTAAGCCTAATGTGAGATAACATTTATTGAGTAAATAATAATTCTTATTACTATTTTGCAAATAGAGAAAAATAATTGTATTCTTACAAATGCAAAATATTTTACAATCTTTATATATATAAGTCTAAAAGTAAAAAATAAATAAATAAATAAATACAATATATCATAATTGAGAAATTCACCTTTCGTAAATATAGTTAATTTATTGTTGAACTACTTAAATACCATTATTTGACCCTCACCTTTGAGTTTAAGTTTTTGGTTAGCTTGTAGACTCAGCATGAATACTAAATTAATGTACTTGTGTTTAAAATTTCGCAAACAAAAATTTAAAATAATTATTTAGATTCATGTAATAAAGTCTATTAAACAACAATAGATTTGCAAGCGAGTGATAATATTAAGTCACTTAAATACATTCGTGTGACTTACCTTTAAATTTAAACTTTTCGATTAAATAGCAAAAATCAATAATCATAGCATATTATCCCTTCAATTTATGTTTTGATTCTTAATATATAAATCAATTGGTCAATCTTGAAATTTTTTTCAGTATTTTATTTAAGATAAATGTAATTAAATAAATTTTAGACTGACTAGTTTTACTTGTACTCACATATAGTAGCTTGGTATGAGTATAGTCATATCACTTTCATACCTAGGGTGACCTTCTTTGTTATCCACTCTGTTCATTATTATTATTTTTTAATTACCAGTCTTCTTCTCTTCCTTGTGCATTCTCTCTGTAAATTTGACAATAAATTTATTTTAATAAATATTTTTTCAAAAATATTTAAGAAAATAAATAAAATTTTACCCACTACATAAAAACATGATCATGCCTGCTTTCCTCTAATCATTTTGATGCTGTATTTTCATATTTTTATATCACATAAGTGTAATTAGAATATTTTATTTTTTTAATTTAAATTGGACTAAATTTACTTTTGTATTTTTTTAATTTAAATTTAAAATTTAACTCGATTCAAAATTATCAGTTTTAATTTGAATACATCTATTTCAATTTGATATTAGAACTCAAATTGAATAGATTCAAAGTCACAATCTTGTTTAAACTTAATTTTAAAATATTAATTTACTCTAAAATACACAATGGATGTCCAACTAGTAAAAAGAATTATCAATATTTATTGTAAAATACAAAAAGTTAAAGAAAAAATTAATTAATTAAATTAAAAAATAATTGAATACTGAGATTTATCTTTACTTTTTTAATTTTTTAATTTATAATTTTTTTAATTTATTAGATAATTATTACATTAATTATATTTTCGTAATAAAATTATTTAATTTATTTTTTTATTTAAATATTCTTAAAAGAAGGTAATAAATTCAGTCCGAGTAACAAAGACAAAAGTGGACAGAGCTGGCATGCCTCTGCCTGCCCTAGACCAAACCAATACTCGGGTTCGTTAAAAGTTATATTGCGATCAAATCCGATTTCAACGACAGTTATTTATATCTTTCTGATATGGCTGTATTATCGATTGCATGCCAATACTTACTGTTACCAGAAGTCTTTCGATAAAAGTAAAACCAGAAGCCGGGCAAAAGTACGGTCGAGCATGCACTTGAATTTGATCTGCCTCTCTGCACTGTATGTACTATAACTGGAGCTTTCCTGGAAGTTTTCCTTATTGTTTTACTCCTCGATGCCGGCCCTGTGAAGTCGCTCTCCCATGCACGTATTTCAACAGTTTGACATTAAGAGACTTGGCTATTGAAATCGATAGTCCAACTGTTGTTTGAATTTAATTGGTTTTTGTTTGGCATCCACGTGAATTTGAGCACACTTGAATCCAAGTAACATTAAGACTTATGCCACTGGTATAAAAACTTAAAAATCTGCTGCAATACTACTGTACTTGTTTGCTTCCAAGTCTATACCATATCCTGGTTTTCTTTGATCAGTTTCCACTTTAACTTTTGCACCGACATGAAAAGGTTACGTTGACAAATATTAAAACAGATGTAACAGAGAAAACATCTAGTAGTTTCTCGGTAAACAAATAGTTGGTAGGAGGGGAAATGATACCACTTATTGTGCTTGTGGCGTGTAATTTTACTTGGGATTATATCTAAGAACACTTTTAAAGTTGTTATCAACAATATTTTTCTGGGGTAAAATTGTAATGATAATTGCTATCGACAATATTAAAAGTGCATTGAAACATGAGACATAACAGCGCCGTGCAAGCACAGTACTAATATAATTGTGTTGAAAGATTTTCTTGGGCGGGGAGAGATCTTGGTAGAATTACACGGATCTCAGGTTGGCTGGGTGTTGGCTTGAGTGCATAAATGTTGATTTTGGTTTCTGTTTCCCCAGGAAATTTAGCAAATCCGGGCAACTTTTTCACTTTTGCAAGAACAAACGCTCAGCCCAACTTTTGTAAGTCCCATTTTTCCCCACCCATGGTCCAACTCGTTGGGCTTAATCTGCATTGTAGGTTGCAGTCCATTGCTACTACAATACGAGCATCGGCTACTCAATTAAAGGCACTTGTCTAATCATCATTCCTGTTAAGAGTCATTGATCGCCGAAAAACAGAACTTAAAACATTCTGCCACCTATAGCACCACAATCAAACGGCAGTCAGTGGCTTCTCACCGTTGTCATCTTTGCACAGCGCGAACGACTTGAAGAAGGGAGTGTGGTGGCTGTGTTCTCTCACTTGCCGCCGTTTGATAACAGCATTAACTTTTGTCCGAACCTTCAATCTCGTTCTTCCAGGGAATGAATGTTTAGCAGTTGACAATATTAATATTAGTATGGTGGTATAGATTCATTGATAAGAATTACAACAGCATCAATATAAATTTAATACATTACGATATAATTTAGTACAATTTTATTTATTTTAATTCAGTCTAATATATATTATCAAATGTGTTTATAAAGATTTACATCGTGCTAAAAGTTCATTTACAATTACTTTTACAAATTTATACTTATTTTTTAAAAAAGATAATAAAATTTTTTCTAATATTTAAAAAATACATATTTTAAAATTTTATAAAATATATATATTTTTTTAAATAGCACAAAAAATTAAGTTAGAAAAAATAAAATATTAAAATTATTTTGACTTAGTTTAGAATATGATTAAAATAATGAACTCGTACAGTTATAATTTTAAAAAAATAATTATGGTATTATAAATTATTTAAATATTAATATAAATAAAATAATAAAAATTAATTTATAAAAGAAATTAGTGTTTATGGAATATTAAACTCAGGCTTAAAATTTTTTGGAATACAACCATGACAAACATACCTCAAAATTTTAGTCTTTTATTTGCTATTCAACAAAAATCGATTGTAAATATATCAAAACAATAGGAACCAAAACTAAGAGCTGGAGTTCATTGTGTTTCCAATGTCCATGACAAATCTGTATCGAACATCCCCTTTTGCAAGGCGTTCCATGGCTGTGTTTACATAGTCAACTGGTATGACCTCAATATCTGCTGTTATCTTTGTGTTCAGCTGCAAAATCGATCATTTCTTCAGTCTCCTTCATTCCCCCGATGGAACTACCACCTACTACTTTCCTCCCCGGAATATATGATTGCACAACATTATGTTAGCTACCGCTCCAAACTAACAGAAGTTATAATATTGAACGATCCTAATTAGATGCTCGCCTGAGAGTAGGGGCAAAACTGGTGGTTCTAATGGCTTCTACGGTGCACCAAGAAGAACAAGGTTTCCGTTAGATTTCAACAGTCCAAGCAATGGCAGCAGCGGGTGAAGCGCAGATACTGTATCGATTGTACCGTCCATTGTACTCATGGAAGCCTTCACAACAAACGTGAATAAAATTAGCTGGGAAGTAAAATAACAGCCGCCAGATAACGAAGCAAAAGCAAAATACCTGCACCTTATTTTGGTCGTGTCCGATTAAAAACCAGTCAACACCAAGACGTTCAACCGCTTCCTTCTTCTTGTTGGGGGATCTACTGATCACAGTCACCTTCATCCCTCATAGCCTTTGCAAAATTGACGCCAACATGGCCTAAAAATCCCAGTCCAACGACACCCACATGCATACCAGTTTTGTCGAGTCCAAAGAATTTCAATGGACTGTAAACTGTGATTCCAGCACAAAGCAGCGGAGCACTGACCTAAAGCGTAATGCTGTCTGGAATATGGACAACGAAATGCTCATCGGTAACCGTAGAGTTAGAATAGCCTCCGTATGTGATGATTCGATCGTGGTATTTGGCGCCGTACGCAAGCACCGTTTTGGGCATTAATTTTCAAGATTGTTGGCACAGTTATCACAAGAGCGGCATGATCCCACGACGAATCCCGCCCCCACTTTATCTCCGACTTTGAATTTCTCTACTCTGCTACCAATTTCTGTCACTACACCACAAATTTCGTGCCTGCATTGCGCGGCCAATTTGTGTTATATGAATTTCTGAAACAAGGAATTTCAGAATAATATTGTCCTGGTGAACACAATCCTTTTTAATATTCATTTAAGTACATTCCTAATTTGCTTGCAGGTCTTTTCATATGGAGCTATTAATGAACACAAAAAGGAAATGGTATGGAGCCCGTTGATTTTGACAAACCTTATTAAAGTTTATACTCAATATTAACATGCATCCGTTTTTTGTATAACCCACACAACCTTGTTTTGCTTGAAATATTATTCATGATTTGGCGAATTAAATGAAAAACATACACAGGTACGAGAGTGAAAATAGAAGAGCCCCATTCATTTTTAATCATGTGGAGATCTCAATGGCATATCCCACAATACATCACTTTGAATGTCACGTCCTTCTCTCCCGTTGCCCTGCAACAGCAAATCAGGTCGATCGTTTCGACACAAAAATAGCATCCATGCATTGGCAATAACACATTGATAACAGAGGAAAACAGAACAGAAGTTAACCTTTGCGAGAAATGAAAGGGAGAGAGAACATCACAATTGTCTCTGGCAGCCCATCCAAAAGCTTTCTTTGGGTGCTCTTGCTCTAGTAATTGCCCCATATTTCTAATTCTCCTTCAAAATTTTCCACACACAACTTAAAGCGAAAGTGTGGCGAAAGTGAGAAAATTTCAGAAATGGTACCTATTTATGGTATTTGATTAGATGTGTGTAAGCTATTTATAGGGTAAATAAGATTTTGGTTATTGGATAAGGGTGAGGTACTTGGTGAACTAATAATCGAGTAACAAGTGCACTCTTTTCACCCACCAATTTAATTTTCTTCATTGAGCATGTCCGTTTCCCGAATATTAGCTCTCAATTTTTCTTGTAATGTTTTTTTTCTTGGTTCAGTGGATGACTCTGAATAATGATGAAAAAAAGCAGCTGGGAAACAAATTTATGTGCATAGTTAAGATTTTACTAAAAGCGAAGTCCATGTAAGACAGTATGCTCTGTTTTCCCACATTCA